>JAPDDL010000786.1:0-22342 GCA_027422435.1 Schizopygopsis pylzovi | reverse complement strand
ATTAAAGAAAAATATGTTATGGCTCTGTCATGAATCTGGTTGCCACTCACTACAACTGCACATCACCCATGGACTACATCTCCCATCATGCACTGCACGCACACATTCCCATCCACCATTACACCAATCACACAGCTGTCACCATTCACTCATTAGCCTTGATTGTCTCACCACACCTGCACCTCATTCACACACACACATTTAAGCAGCACTCTCACATGCACTCACCGCGAAGTCTTGTTCTTGCCCCGGCTGACATTTCTAAGCGTTTTCCCTGTATTCTGTTACCCTGTGTTTTTACCCCGGACTGCCCGACCTTGGAACTCTGAACCTGTGCTTGTGACCTCGACCCCTGCCTGGTATTGTTTACGTCTCTGCTCTGCCTCTGATATTCCTGTTATTGCCTGCTGACCATTGCCTGTTTGATTCTGCCTCTGTCTAATAAATATCACTGCACATGGATCCACACGCCTTTGACCAGTCTTTACAGTTTATATATTACATATATTTATATAAATATATTTGATAAAATATAAAATGTAAGAATATGTATATATAGATGTATAAACATCTAAATATATAATGTATGTGTGAGTATTTATATATACATAATAAATATACACAATACACACACATTTATTATGTAAACAAAAACGTTTATTTTGGATGCGATTAATCGTTTGACAGCACTAATTATATTATATTATATTATTCTCTGCTCTGTCATACACTAGACCTAGATTTTACCCTCTACTAAGTAGTTGAAACTCATGAGGTGAAAATGATAAAATCCTTTTACAATTAAACTTTTAGATTCTATATTAGATACATTTTCAGATTCCATCTACTTCAGAGCATTTATGAGTATAAAGCTGTTGAATGGCTGATAGTAAGTCTACATTTCATTTATTTACTGTAAGACAGTATTATTAAAAATAAAAAATTGAAAATGATATATGATATCTTTGTGTGTCCAGTGAGGAGCTATTTTTTGCCTTTTTTGCTATATTCTTTGCTAGTGGAAAACATGTAAATATCCTGCTGTGCAGAACCATTAGACAAGCTGCTGTGGAAACCAATTAGAGAAGCCATTCTCTCGCCATGGTAGCAGCAGAATCCCTGCATGGTTGTCATAGCAACCGGCTTGTCTGGATGACTTCAACGGAGTGTAAAATGCAAATGCTTTTCCCAAACGCAGTCAGAATTAAACCTCCTCTTTCTGCTGAATTGGTACAGTTCAGTCTTAAACTGTTTGTTTTGTGTTCATAAAATGTAGGTGAAACAGCTCTCCTATATTGATCTCTGTATTGCAACCTTGTAACATCTATCAGAATTGGGTATCAAAATGGGCAGTGTCTGCGGTACCATAACACTAACTGTCTAAGATTATACAGTGTTTTGTAGTGTACGTATTACAGAGAATACAACATTATTACTATATTTGGAAAATGTTAAGCTTGTTAAACATCAGGATTCCCTGTGTTTAACGGAGACATATTATTGTTGTGTTTAAACTGACTGAATGTTAAAGAACTCAGTTCTACTTGGGAGCTTGAACGGATGCTTCTTTTCTTTATTCACTCTCTGTCTCACGCACGTGACTCATGCACGTGCATGCACTTCAAGAACTCTCTGTAACATGCTGAACACAACACCCCCCTCCCTAGAGCTGTAATCGGGCCTTAAAAGTTAGGCCCGACAGGGCCCGAGCCCGACAGAATTCGACCCGAGCCTGACAAGTACGTTTTGATTGACAGCTTTTTAAAAGCCCGAACCCGTTAACAGCCCGACATTATTCAATTGTGCACAGGCACACAGCTCTTTTGCCTTTTGTCAAGAATGAGTCATTTATACATGTTTTAACATAATTTATTCATGACTAACGTAGGCTATATGCCACTTGGAATTTGGAACAAAGAAATAAAATAAGTCCTCTGTAACATCTCAGCACTCTAAATAGGCCTAGGCATACACTTAGCCTATAAATAGGACAAGGAGCCAATAAAATTAGTCTTTCTTAACAAATTAAATTAAGATAAATTCTAAATTATGATGGGTATTTGGCAATAACGAAATTAAGATAAAGGCTCCGCCGGATTTGCTTCGATATTACTCAATTCATATTTAGTTATAATTTGAAAAACCTTTACTCACCAAGATTAGGCTACATGTTTTTGTGGAGGAAAATTATTGAATCCACTGTAGATGGCTTCAGCGTGGTCCTGCGCTCATTGATGGTCCAGAACCAAAACGTAAATGCCAGAGGCAAGCCTCCGTTTCACCTCCTCAGCATCCATTTTCGCATCTTTCTCGCGCTAATCGATACACATCACATGACCACTCATTTCCCGCGCAAGCCCGAGCCCGGCCCGAGCCCGTGTAAAATTATATAAATTAAGCCCGAACCCAACTGAACCCGTCGGGTCCTGTCGGGTCCTGTCGGGTTCGGGCAAAGATCTTCAGCTCTACCCCTCCCTATAACTTGATGAACTTAATGAAACAAGTTTCAATGTGGCACTCAAACCATAAGAGAGAAAAACATATAACCCTTATGCATGAAAGTCTGTGACATAATCTTCCACGTAGGCAGGACGAGCCCATGCTCGAATGTATCTGCCTCCCAAAGTCGCCTGCTGGGGCATTTCCTGGCCAGTTTGGGTAACATCAAGCAGTGTCCATATGCTGGCAGGAGTGGTGGCGGGTCAGGTCCTGGCTCTTGTGGGGTCTCCCTGAGCTGGAAAACTCGAGGTGCCTGATGTGGCCTTGGCTGTACTGGTTCTGGTCGTGAAACTGGGGAACTGACTCCTTGTGCTGCTCCTGCGTTGGGCTCTCTTTCCCACTGACCTCTTGTTGGTGTAAAAGGGATGGAGCACTTTCTGCAATCTACTAGCATGCCAGCGTGAGCCATCAGTTAACAAAAATGTGGCGGATCCTAGCTGACAGATCACTTGGTAAGGTTCAGACCAAGACGATGCTTTTTTACTGCTACGGTGAGGTCTGCGGACTCGTACCCAGTCCAGTACCTTGATGTTAGTACGCCTGACCTTGTGTCTCTTATCGAAGTTATCCTTCATTCGCCCCTGGCTTGTAGTTACGGCCAATTTGACTGCTGCTTGGGGGCCAGTTACTACTGTTGCTGATTAGCCCTGTGCTCTGAGCCTGTCTAGGGGCAATTCCATCTCCCGACCAAGCATGAGCAGAGCAGGTGAAGCCTGAGTGGTGTTGTGCTGGCTAGCCCTGTAGTGCAACAAGGTTTGATTAAGTCCCATTTGAAATGAGTACCCCTGGACCAGACGCGCCCGAATCCCATTCTTAAGGCTCTGACTAAACCTTTCAATCCCATCGTTTGCCTGGGGATGGTAGAGTAAATAAATCAATAAATCCACTGCTCTATTGTCTCCTCTGAGACTGGCACTCTAAATAGTGTTCTGTGCTCGTCAATGCAGCCAAAGACAGAACAGTTAGCATGCTTTGCTCAAACTTTTGCCATGGCGTAAGAACTGGTACACCGTTGTTGCTTGCAAAAACACAATGGCAGTGCCGTGGGTGGAAACTAAAATACTTTTAGTGCGCAAAGAAATCAATAATGACTTTTTTTAACAATTCTTCTTTTCACGTCACCATGACACCCGTCGGGTCCTGTCGGGTTCGGGCAAAGATCTTCAGCTCTACCCCTCCCTATAACTTGATGAACTTAATGAAAAAAGTTTCAATGTGGCACTCAAACCATAAGAGAGAAAAACATATAACCCTTATGCATGAAAGTCTGTGACATAATCTTCCACGTAGGCAGGACGAGCCCATGCTCGAATGTCCCATGCTCGGTGTACCAGTAAGAACTGGTACACCGTTGTTGCTTGCAAAAACACAATGGCAGTGCCGTGGGTGGAAACTAAAATACTTTTAGTGCGCAAAGAAATCAATAATGACTTTATTTAACAATTCTTCTTTCACGTCACCATGACGGCATTATGGAGAGTATCACGATACAAGAAAAATAGAAACATAGTTGAATAAAGTTGCTATTTTTGTTTTATTTTTGCATAAAAAGATTACTCGTAGCTTTGTAAAATTGCAGCTGAGCCACTGATGAATGAACATCTTTGTGTTCCAAAGATGAATGAAGGTCTTAGGGGCATTTATTGGACATGAGGATTTTTGGATTGGTAGGTTCACCAGAGAACCGATTATAGCACTTAAACATGGAAAAAGTCATATTTTCATATGTCACCTTTAAAAGGAATGAATGAATTAAAAATTAAATAAATAAATAAAACTAATGAATGAAGTTTATGAAATAGATAAATAATATGATAAAATAACCAATTATCACTATTAATTACAACATTTGCCTCAATAAACTCCTAATTTGCTGCTTATTAATAGTTAGTAAGGCAGTTGTTAAGTTTAGGTATTGGTAGCACTAAATTATCTAAAATGGTCATGCAGAATAAGACATTAATATGTGCTTTATAAGAACTAATAAACAGCCGATATGCTAGTGATATGCATGTTAATAAGAACCTAGTTCAAAATGAGAATTGGTCCTTAAAATATAGTCTTACCAACAGTTTTAACACTATGTGTGCAATCTCTATGAAATTATTTAAAAATCCTTATCTAGTTTATGATTGGAAAAGTCATCAGTGGTCAAGATGACTAGGAGCTCTTCTTCCAGCGCTTCTACTTAATATAAAAGCCACCATAAATCTATCATAATACCTACAGAACATATTCTGTTCTCCTGAAATTGACATTGTTATTATGTTTCATGCATGTGAGGATTATGTGAGGGAAATTAAATCTTCACGTCTCACAAGAAATTTGATTTTATAATGCAGGATTTCCTTTTGGTATTTGGTATGTCTGTATCACACTCATTGATAGTTTCATTAATTCAAGCTTTGCTGTTCTCTGTGACGGCCTTGATTGTGTACTTATCTGCTCAAGCTCACAGTTTTCCTCTCTGAAATTTCTCTTGTCTAATAAACACAGCCTACCCAAAATAGCCTCACTTGCTCTTCAGAGAGCAAACCAGCTTCACCGTGAGATGCTGAAGTTTCCATGACAAGTGGATGTGTAATGCACATAAATACACCCTTCAACTGAGTCTCAAAAATGTAAAGTGTTTGTCCAGGTATCAGCTTATTCAAGCCTGGATTATTTCAGTAAGTTTTTTTGGTTGTATCTTTTTTATGACCCTTTTGAAAAATTATCAGCTGCTCCTGTGCTTTTTGTGTACATTAGATCAAATCAAAATCACATTTCTTGTCACATCACCACAGCACAAGTGCCTTGGTGAGTGAAATTCTTACGAGCGTGCTCCAGACAGTGCAAAAAAAAAAAATATATATAAAAAAACAATTTACATATGGACAGTACATATTTACAGACTGAAAAGAAGACAATGTGCAAAATACACATACATATACTCAGTACACACAGTGTACTATAAAGACATACTTAGTTACCAATACACCAATACACCGTATGTACACGTCTGCATTATGTCCACATCTATGCATAGTAATATGTGAAGGTGCAACAGATTATAATTTACAGTAGATTGGTTGTGCAACAGAATGGATGTGCAACAGATAGTTGCGCAAGGTGCAACAGATTATGCATATGCAATGCCGTGGGTGTGCTTTGTATGGTGTCCAGTGATAGCAGATGTGTTAGTGCAGTGTGTGCGTGTAGTCCAGTTGAAATGTGTTAAAGTGCAGTGCATGGCATGTTGTGTGAGTGGGAGTGTGTTGTAGGTTGGGTTATTTCTGACTGTTCATTAGCCTGATAGCCTGAGGGAAAAAGCTGTCCCTCAGTCGGCTAGTGCGGGATCGGATGCTGCGGAGACGTCTCCCTGAGGGCAGCAAAGAGAGCAGTCTGTGGGACGGGTGGCTGGAGTCTTTGATAATCCCCCGGGCTTTCCTTGTACACCGCCTGGTGTAGATGTCCTGGAGGGAGGGAAGCTCACCTCCAACAATGTGGCGGGCAGTTCGCACGACCCTTTGCAGAGCCCTGCGGTTGCCAGCGGTGCTGTTTCCAAACCAGGCGGTGATGCAGCCGGTCAGGATGCTCTCCACAGTGCAGGTGTAGAAGGATCTGAGGATTCTGGGGCTCGTTCCAAACTTCCTCAGCCGTCTCAGGAAGAAGAGACGCTGATGTGCCTTCTTCCGCACTCCATCTGTGTGAGCAGACCATGTGAGATCCTCGTTGATGTGAACGCCGAGGAACTTAAAGCTGTTAACCGGCTCCACAGGTGTCTTGTCGATGGTGATGTGTGCGTGATTTCTGCTCTGTCTCCTGTAATCCATCACCATCTCCTTGGTCTTGTTGATGTTGAGTGAGAGGTGGTTCTCCTGACACCATTTAGTCAGGGTACTCACCTCTTCTCTGTAGGCCGTCTCATCATTGTCGGTGATCAGGCCTATCACCGTTGTGTCATCGGCAAATTTGACGATGACGTTGGAGCTGTGTGTTGCTGTACAGTCATGTGTGTACAGGGAGTACAGGAGTGGGCTGAGGATGCAGCCCTGCGGAACACCAGTGTTGAGGATCAGGGGAGATGAGGTGTTGTTGCCCATTCTGACCACCTGACTTCTGCCTGTCAGGAAGTCCAGGATCCAGCTGCACAGAGATCTGTTCAGTCCCAGAGTCTGGAGCTTCGCAACCAGTGTGGCAGGCACTATGGTGTTAAATGCCAAACTATAATCCACGAACAGCATCCTCACATAGGTGTTCTTATTTTCCAGGTGGGAGAGAGCAGTGTGCAGGGTGAAGGCAATAGCATCATCTGTGGAACGGTTACTGCGGTATGCAAATTGTAGTGGGTCCAGTGAAGCAGGCAGCACAGAGCAGATGTGTTCTCAGACGTGCTTCTCAAAACACTTGCTGAAGATGGGGGTCAGAGCAACAGGCCTCCAGTCATTCAAGCATGTGATTTTATTTTTCTTTGGTATGGGCACAATGGTGGATTTTTTGAAGCATGAGGGAACCACAGACAGAGAGAGGGACAGATTGAAAATGTCTGTAAAAACCCCGGCTAGCTGGAAAGCGCATGCTTTGAGCACATGGCCTGGTATGCCATCCGGACCCACGGCTTTACGGATGTTCACCCGTTTAAAGGATCGGTTTACATCCGCGACAGAAAGCGAGAGTGGATTCACCTCTTCTGCAGCAGCCGTGTGAGCGCTCTCTGTGTGGGCAGGTGTTATCAGCCTCGAAACGAGCATAAAAGGTGTTGAGCTCATCCGGTAGAGAGGCGGCAATGTTCACAGTAGCTGGTTTATTCCCTTTAAAGCCTGTGATGTTGTTAATGTTGCCACATGCTTATTGGGTTATGTTGTTGAAATGTTATTCAACTTTGTTTTTGTATTGTCGTTTGGCTGCTTTGATGGATCTCCTGAGATCGTAACTGGCTTGTTTCTGATCGTCAGTGTTTCCGGATTTAAAGGCAGATGTCCGCGCTGACAAGGCTGATCGAACATCGCTGTTAATCCACGGTTTTTGGTTGGGGTAGATGCAGATGGTTTTGGTCGGAACTAAATCATCTCTACACTTCCTGATGAAACATGTTACGGAATCTGAATATGCCTCTATGTCATCATCAGACGCTGCTCGGAACATGTCCCAGTCCACGTGATCAAAACAGTCCTGTAGGGTAGCGTCCGATTGGTCCGACCAGCATTGTATTGTCCTGAGGGCGGGTGCTTCACGTTTCAGTTTCTGCCTATAAGCAGGCAGGAGCAGAACAGAAGAGTGATCCGAATTGCCGAAAGGTGGGCGGGGGAGGGACTTGTATGCGTCCCGGAAGGGGGAGTAACAATGGTCGAGTATACGATCTCCACGCGTGTTGATGGTGATGTGTTGAAAGTATTTTGGAGCTATTGTTCTGAAGTTGGCTTTATTAAAGTCCCCCATAATAATGAACGCTGCATCTGGGTTCGCGGTTCCCTATCAGTCAGTCACGTTCGGCGTAACGTCAGAGTGACTGACTAATGGGATCTCGCCCGAGAGCCCAATCACCTTCGAGTGTTAACAAAACAAGCCAATGACAGTTGGCGTGCGTGTTTCGCCACGCGCACTCCGCCCCGCGGTGCAGGTATAAAAGGAGAGCGCATGCGAACGCACAACAGCTTTTCGCTTCGGAGCCGAGCCTTTCAGCGAATCTCCAAGAGTGTTTCCAAGCGTCTCCAAGCGTCTTTTACGATCCTCACAAGCTGTTTTATTGGTAGATCCTCAGACACGGTTGCGCTCTGTAGGGGACAGGGCTTTCTCTTCCTATGCTCCCAGGCTTTGGAATGCACTCCCTCTTCAAATTAGAGAGGCACATCATTTAAGCATTTTTAAGTCTTACTTAAAAACTATTTTTTTTGCGTTAGCTTTCTCTTGACTGTTTGATTTTAAGTTTTATTTTTGTTTTAATTAGTTGTCTTGTGTGTGTTGGGTTTTCACTTGTTAGTTTTATTATGTAAAGCGCTTTGAGAAACTGTTTTAAAGGCGCTATATAAAAATAAAGTTATTATTATTATTATTGTTTGCAAGACAGCAAAACGGCGTTGGTGTTACGACGCGTCAGCGGAGGTTGCTGTCCAGTGCTGCTTCTGAAGGCATGCTGCAGCTCTTCATTCTGCGGACCTCCCCTGGGCGATTCAGCAAAAAAAAAAAAAAAAAAAAAAAAAAAAAAAGAGCACATCTAAAAGAGCTCTACGAGCGACGGGCGTCTTTTTAAAGATTGCTTCCCGCTCGTGTGTTTCTGGATGTGGTCGTTTCCTGGCTTCATCTGATGGTCACAATCGCTGTCCCTCGTGCTTGGGCTATCAGCACGCTGAGGCAGTGCTCGTGGATGAGTCATGTTCTCATTGCGGGAACATGACCATAGCGATGCTGCGTTCCAGATACCTCCTCGCCAAACGGGGGGGGGGTATCCCCCTCGCCCTGCCCCGTTCTAGCTCCTCCGGGTTTCAGGGAGGGCTACTTCGGCTCATGGTCAGGGTGATTTGAGGATTACAGTGAGAGCTTCCCCGTCGAGTACGTCTCTGCGGGCCTCTCACTCCTCCAGCGCATCGCACCATCTGGCGTTCCCGGACGAGCTCGCGGGGTCTTTGGACAGGGCGGGGCCCAGCATCTCGTTCGGAGCACCAGCAGATGACAGGACGTCGATCGCTGCATCGGGGGATGAGCTAGGTTCTGGAGATGACGATTCGGCTGTGCTGCCGCCATCAGGAAGAGTAGCGTTGCCCGAGTCAGATCCAGAACTGACTGCTATGCTTTCCCGGGCCGTGTCGGGCTGCACTGGAGGCCTCCGCCTTCTCCCGAGCGCTCAAGGCTGGACGATTGGTTCCTGGGGGCGCAGGCCAATCGCCGGCAACCGCCTCCAGTTCCTTTTTTCCCGGAAGTGCATGCGGAGGTGACTAGGTCTTGGAGGGCACCTTTTTCTGCCCGAAACAGGCCTAGTGCCTCCTCCGTCCTCACCACCCTTGATGGTGGAGCGGCCCAAGGGTATTTGGAGATCCCCCAGTCGAGCGCGCTATTGCCATGCAGCTCTGCCCGCAAGGCGCCGCCGCCTGGAGGGGTAATCCACGCCTTCCGTCCAGGGCCTGTAAGTTCTCGTCCGCTCTAACGGCCAAAGCTTACGGTGCTGTTGGACAGGCCGCTTCCGCCCTGCACGCCATGGCCCTCCTGCAAGTCCACCAGGCCAAGGCGTTGAAGCAGTTGCACGAGGGTGGTGCTGACCCATGTGTGTTGCAGGAACTGCGCACAGCGACAGACCTCGCCCTTAGAAAGTCGAGACGAAAGTCACAGCGCGGGCCCTGGTTTAGACGATGTCCACATTAGTGGTCCAGGAGTGCCACCTGTGGCTGACCTTGGCGGATATGAGGGAGTCCGACAAGCATCGATTCCTGGACTCCCCGATCTCCCAGGCCGGCCTATTCGGCGAAGCGGTGGAGGACTTTGCCCACCAGTTCTCCGCCGCACAGAAGCAGACGGAGGCGTTTCGTCACATCCTGCCCCGGTGGTCCGGTGCTGTCTCCACCCCACTGCCGGCTGCAGCCCCTCCGTCTGCTCGTCGCCGAGGGCGCCCTCCTGCTGCCTCCAGCTCGGCCACAGCAGCAGCCTTCACAATGGCCGCAGGAAAGCGGCGCAGCCCGCCTCCGCCCCTGCCCAGCCTGTGAAGCGCCAGGGCAGGCGGCGTCCCTGAGATGGGCGACCCGGAGCCTCTGGATCCTGCTCTTCAGGAGATGGTGACCGCACCAATCCTTCCCCGGAGGAGGGCCGGGTGGAGAATCTTTTGTTTCTGTTTTGTTATGTTCCGCCACTGGCCCCCGGGTTGGTACCCAAAACTTCAAAAAGAGCAGTTTCTTTTTCCTCCAGGTCCCAAGAGGGCGAGGATGGCAGTGCACGAGAACCCGTCTCCACACTCCCATCCCCCTCTCCCTTCGCCAGTGGGCAGCATGGTCCGGTCCGAGAACGCGATGCCTTCTCCCGCGCCCCCTGCCCAGCCATGGAGCCAGGTGAGTGTCGCACCACACACTCAGACCCCACTTCGAGACGCACTGCCTTTCGAGTCGGGCCCCTGTGCTCCACTTCGCTGCCCCACCGCGGGTACGTCGGTAACTCCCCTGGTCCCGCTTGTACGGTCCCTGGGGGCCTGGCTGAGCTCCCCAGGCCATCTCGCTGGCTCCTGAGCACCATCAGACTCGGCTACGTGATTCAGTTCGCCCGGCGTCCTCCCAAGTTCAGGGGCATTCGGTTCACCTCAGTGTTGAACAAGGATGCCCCTGTCTTGCGTGCAGAAGTCCCGGTCCTACTGGCGAAGGACGCGATAGAGCCGGTCCCTCCAGCCGAGATGAAGTCAGGGTTCTACAGCCCCTACTTCATCGTACCCAAGAAAGGCGGTGGGTTACGACCAATCTTGGACCTGCGCATTCTGAACCGGGCCCTTCACAAGCTCCCGTTCAGGATGTTGACGCAGAGACGCATCTTTCAATGCGTCCGTCCCTTCAATTGGTTTGCAGCGATCGACCTGAAGGACGCCTACTTCCATGTCTCGATCCTCCCTCGACACAGACGGTTCTCCGCTTTGCGTTCGAATGCTGAGCATACCAGTACAAGGCTCTCCCCTTCGGGCTATCCCTGCCCAGTCTCGAGCACTGTTGTGCGAACACAGGGATATGGTGCTCAGTCACCTCAGCCGGTTGGGGCTTCAGGTCAACCGGGGAAAGAGCAAACTCTCCCCTACGTAGAGGATCTCTTTTCTCGGCACGGAGTTGGACTCGGTCAACCTCACAGCACGTCTCTCAAAGGAGTGTGCTCAGTCAATGCTGAGATGCCTGGAGTCTTTCCAGCACAAGAGGGCAGTTCCACTGAAACATTTTCAGAGGCTCCTGGGGCATATGGCATCCTCAGCCGCGGTCACGCCGCTCGGATTGCTTCACGACCGGGTCCCGAGATGGGCATGGCGCCACGGCACGTACCGGGTCTCAGTCACCCCGTCCTGCTGCCACACCTTCAGCCCATGGTCGGATCTTGCTTTCTTCGGGCAGGAGATCCCCTAGAGCAAGTATCCAGGCATGTTGTTGTTTCAACAGATGCCTCTACCACGGGCTGGGGGGGGCCATGTGCAACGGGCATGAAGCTGCGGGGCTCTGGACAGGGCCCCAGCTGCAGTGGCATATCAATTGCCTCGAGTTGCTGGCAGTATGGCTTGCTCTGCGCCGCTTTAAAATGCTGCTACACGAGAAGCATGTACCGGTCCGTACGGACAACACTGCGACCGTTGCATACATCAACCACGAAGGCGGTCTACGCTCCCGTCGCATGTCGCAACTCGCCCGCCATCTCCTCCTTTGGAGTCAGAAGCATCTGAGGTCGCTTCGCGCTGTTCATGTCCCAGGCGAGCTCAATCGTGCAGCCGACGAGCTCTAACATCAGTCCGCCCTTCCGGGAGAATGGCGACTCCACCCCGAGGTACTCCAGCTGATTTTTGAGACGCTTCGGGGATGCTCAGGTACACCTGTTTGCCTCCACGGACACGTCTCACTGCCAGCTGTTTTTCTCCCTGTCCGAGGGGACCCTTGGTACAGATGCGCTGGCATGCAGCTGGCCTCGGGGCCTACGCAAATATGCGTTTCTCCCAGTGAGCCTTCTCGCACAGACCCTGTGCAAGGTCAGGGAGGACGAGGAGCAAGTCCTTTTGGTGGCGCCTTACTGGCCCAGTCGGACTTGGTTCCCAGAACTGATGCTCCTCGCGACAGCCCCTCCTTGGCAAATTCCTCTGAGGAGGGATCTCCTTTCTCAGAGAAGGGGCACCCTCTGGCACCCGGTTCTAGGTGGGCTACCTCCAGCGGTAGTAAATACTATCACTTCTGCCAGGGTCCTGTCTACAAGACACGCTTACAGGCTGAAGTGGAACCTGTTCGTTGATTGGTGTTTTCCCCGCCGGGAGGACCCCCGTAGATGCCCGATTGCAGTCGTGCTCTCTTTCCTGCAAGATGGGTTGGAGCGAAGGCTGTCTCCCTCCACCCTCAAAATGTATGTCGCCGCTATTGCCGCACATCACGATGCAGTAGACGGTAAGTCTGTGGGGAAACACGACCTGGTCATCAGGTTCCTCAGAGGGGAGGAGGTTAAAAATCCTCTGCGTCCTCATCTGGTACCATCTTGGGATCTCCCCTCAGTCCTGTCGGCCTTAAGTTCCTGTCACTGAAGACAGTGCTCCTCCCGGCATTGGCCACGGTCAAGAGGGTAGGGGACCTGCAAGCATTTTCGGTCGACGATTCGTGCCTAGAATTTGGACCGGTAACTCTCACGTTGTCCTGAGACCCCGGCCTGGATATGTGCCCAAAGTTCCCACCACGCCCTTCAGGGATCAGGTGGTGAACTTGCAAGCGCTGCCCCTGGAGGAGGCAGACCCCAGGACCTCAGACCAGCTCTTTGTCTGCTTCAGAGGACAACAGAAGGGGAAGGCTGTCTCCAAACAAGACTAGCCCACTGGATAGTGGAGGCTATAGTCTTGGCCTATCAGGCCCGGTGCTTACCGTGCCCCCTTGGTGTGAGAGCACACTTACAAGAGTCATTGCTTCCTCTTGGGTTTGGCGCGGGGCACCTCGATAGCAGACATTTTTAAAGCTGCTGGCTGGGCGACACCTAATACGTTTGCGAGATTTTATAATCTCCGTATAGAGCCAGTGTCCTCCCGTGTACTTGTCTCGGATGGCCGGTAAAACTGGAATGTGCTCGGTGTCAATCACGCTTGCTGCGCCATTCCCCTCTACGGACCGGATACGTGCGCTTTGTTGCTTCTCAGTTCAGTTCCCCACGGCGAACCCTGTTGAAGTTCCTCCCGCACCCTCGGCAGTCAGGCGTGGCGGAGCGCCAGACTCCAGGTCCAGCACTCGTGTGTTGCCCAAGGTCAGCCCTTGTGCTGGGCTAGGTGCCCGTGTGTAGTGATTCCCCTTCCGGTGATCCCACATGTGTATTCTTCCACGGTACGGCTCCCCCCACGGTGAGCCCGTGTCTTTCCCTGGCAGAAACCTTCTGCCCTCTCTGCTGTGTAGCTATCTCACCCCAGGCGGGCTGAGTCTACCTCAGAGACTCCCATATGTAGTACTGCCCTTGGCCAGTCTATATGCGTAATCTCCACATGGTACCTCCTTATGCAGGATGTGGCTCCGTAGCGTTCCCCTACTTAGAGTACGCTTTCCCAGTGTTATCCTACCCACTGAACGGAACAGCAGTGGCTGTCATCTCTGCCTAAGCCCTGTCCTATCTTCCATCCCATTGGTGTGGGGGGACTTGCCGGCGTCTGCAGAGCACTGGAGGGGGTCAGCATTAGTGGCGTTTTCCAAGGGATCCCATTAGTCAGTCACTCTGACTAACGTCCCGTCGCCATAGTTTCTGTACCACCGCTGTACGGCCGGGGCACACAGTCTCGGCTCCTCAGCGAAAAACTGTTGTGCGTTCGCACGCGCTCTCCTTTTATACCTGCACCGCGGGGCGGAGTGCGCGTGGCGAAACACGCACTCCAACTGTCATTGGCTTGTTTTGTTAACACTCGAAGGTGATTGGGCTCTCGGGCGAGATCCCATTAGTCAGTCACTCTGATGTTACGTCTCCATTCCCTCCTTCAGGGAACGGGGGTTACGCAAGTAACCAAGACGTTTCCTGCTCACTTCGCAAGTAACCAAGACGTTTCCTGCTCACTTATATTCCCGTACAGTTCCCTGAGTGCCTGGTCTGTATTGGCTTGACAGCTAGGTTTCTGTGAGGTAAATAACACAGCAGTCCCTTGTTTCTCGTTGGCATGAGATGCGCGACCGCAGTTCGCAGAGTTTGTTATTCAGTGACTGAACGTTAGCCAGCAAAATGGTTGGGAGAGGGGTCGGAAAGCACGGCGTCTCAGTCTGACGAGAACGCCAGCTCTCTTCCCTCTTTTTCGGCGTCGGCGACGCTTCCACGGTTTCACGACCCAGACAAAGGGCTCTGATGCCGTGTCTGTGAACAATCCACCGGCATTCAAGAACTCAAAGTCCGGTTTGCGTTGCGCGATGGAGGAACCAATGTTTAAAAGCGTGTCTCTATCGTAGACCGTTATAATAACAACATCTAACACGTAAAACAACAAAAAACTGCAAAGTTTTCCCGGAGCTTGCAACACGGCTGCCATTCTCGGCACCATCTTGGACATATAGGAGATATAACACGAGTTACAATTGGAGATATTGGAGATATAACACGAGTTACAATTACTGAGGCAGACTGTACTTTTTAACCTTTCATTACTCTCTATGTATTAAATGCACTGCATTCGAAGAGATTCACATTATTTCTGTTTATGCTGATGCTAGTTATGCATTTTTGTAGGTACCACAAAGTTAACCAACACTATGGTATGTCCCACTGTCCCTTCAAAACGTGGCCAAAATCATTGAAGTTCCTCCTATTGAGGTAAGAGTCTGTACGTCAATGAACACATTGTCTCTTCTCTAAAGATTGACATTAGAACATGCAATTTGTGTCATTTAAAATGTCTTATTACTGTCACTATATTTAAACTCCCCAATGGTATTTCAAGGTGCATAATACACCTTAGCTTCATTTTCATTACTTACATTTTACCAGAACCTCTTTATAGACAAATACTCTGGTAGTTTACTTCAAAAAGTACAGTCAGACATTCATCTGTGGTCTTAACTGAAGTGACATGTATGTGCTTTTTCAAATGTCAAGAGGTGTGTCCCAGTTTGTGTACTTATGCACTATTCTATGCTGTTTTGTAGTATACATCGTATGATTAGTGTGTATTAGAAAACTCCAAAAAGAAAAAGATGCACTTTAATTATACAGATGGAAAAAAAATTCTCAAACTTTGGAGACTTCATGCAATCAACTGTTGCAGCTTTAATTATGACGTGGAGAGGGAGTGACACAGAACAGCCGGTTCCCCAACCCAACCAATCACAGCTCACCAATTCACCTGAGTACTAATCATCACCACCTGCAAGTCGTTTCATCACTCAGCACCCAGCACTCTTAAGCACCAGCACCAGCTCACTTCAGTGTCCAGTCTCGTTCAGACATTGTTGGACTCTAGCATCGATACTCTCCTTAACATTGTTCACGTTTGATTTGTACTAACCTTCTGTGTCATCCCCAGCGTGTTATCCTCGTCCTCTGTCCTCCTCCTCTCTGTCCCATCCTCCTGCTCCAGTCCAGGATTCCCCGCGTGTGTCTCCATCCACGATCTCCTGGAACTGGAAGGATACTATCGGTTTGATCTGCTCATCACCCTTGAAAGTATCATCATACCCACTACTCATCTGCTTCCTGCTGTTCATCTGCATACTGTCATTAAAACGTCACCTATTAACATTTCCCATTGTCTCTGTGAGTCCTTCCGTAACAGAAGACTGGACCACACCGGACAGCATTTTTATGAGCAGTTCAGATCCGTTCCAGGAGATCGTGGATCAACTGAAACGGACCTTCACCATCATGAACACAGCAACCGCTACCACTTCCGTCACCACCACCACTTCTTCATCATTGGCTAATCCACCGGTTATGGTCAGTCCCATGGTCAGACCGGCGCCCTACTCTGGTCGGGCGGAGGAATGCAACGGATTCTTGCTCCAATGCTCGCTTGCCTTTGAGATGCAACCACATCTATTTCCCACTGAAAGAGCTAAAATCGCCTTCATTATCTCCTTACTCCACGGAAAAGCTCTCCAATGGGTGGAGACTATCTGGGGCCAAGCTGGCATGGTAACCCAATCCCTAAGCGGTTTCACCAATCATCTCCGGGATGTCTTTGGCACTTCTGCCAGAGACTCTACAGCTGGCGAACAGCTCTACCATCTCCAACAGGGTAATATGCCAATTCATGAATATGCTTTAAAGTTTCGGACCCTGGCCGCTGCTAGTGGATGGGATGAAAGCCCACTCTTAACCACTTACCGTCAAGGTCTGGAGGCTCGTTTACGGTTGCATCTCGCGGCATATGATGACACCATGGGGCTTGAGCGATTCATCCAACTATCCATCAGAGTGGCGAGCCGTATGCATTCCTGTATGGAGGACCAACGGACACTTCCTCATTCTAATCCTCTCCTCCGCCGACCAGAGAACATCAGCCCTCCAGAACCAGTTCCAGAACCCATGCAAGTCGATTACACTCAACTCTCCCTCACGGAAAGACATCGACGCCTATCCCAGGGCTTGTGCTTATACTGCGGTGCCTCTGGACACATGATAGCTACCTGCCCTGTTCGTCCACCTCGATTTATGGTGAGTGCCATCACACCGCAGGTTTCCAATATGTGCCCACTCACTACGGTTGTGCAACTTACTGCTCACGATGTTTCTCTCCCAGTTATTGCCCTCATCGACTCCGGCTCAGCGGCTAACTTCATCGCAGGCACCCTCAGTCGTCAGCTCGACCTCCCAACCACTAACACCATGAAGGTCTACCAGATCCAGTCAGTAACGGGTCAACCTTTGGGTCGTAAGCACCTACGTCGTCAGGTTGGACCGGTGAACATTCGCGTGGGTCTCCTTCATGAGGAAGATCTTAATTTACTGGTTCTGGAGGATTCCACCACTGATATTATCTTAGGGCGCCCGTGGTTAGTGCAGCACAATCTCATCCTCTCCTGGGAGTCTGGAGAAGTCCTGAAGTGGGGCGAGAGTTGTTTCCCTGACTGTTTCCCAGATATGCCTCGTCCTCCAAAGAAGACTCCCGCTCCTCTCCAGATCTGCACCACCTCCATCGAGAGCCCGGTGGAGAAACAGTCAGTGGTTGTTCCATCCTGCTACGCCCCCTTCAGTGACGTTTTCTGCCCGAAACGAGCTTCCAAGCTGCCTCAACATCGACCATGGGACTGTGCCATCGATCTGCTTCCGGGTGAGCCAGTGCCCCGTGGAAGAATATACCCACTTTCCATTCCTGAGCAGAAGGCCATGGAGGAGTATATCGACGAGGCTCTACAACAAGACTACATCCGTCCATCTACATCCCCTGCTGCTTCGAGCTTCTTCTTCGTGGCCAAGAAGGACGGTGGTTTGAGGCCTTGTATCGACTATCGGGCACTGAACAAGATCACGGTTATGTTCCGGTATCCTCTTCCCGGCTGCACTAGAGCAACTCCGCGGAGCTCGCCTCTTCACAAAGTTGGACCTCCGCAGCGCTTACAGCCTCATCCGGATACGTGAGGGGGACGAGTGGAAAACAGCCTTCGTTACACCTACCGGACATTATGAATATCGGGTCATGCCATATGGACTTGTTAACGCCCCTCCGTATTCCAGGATTTTATGCACAAGGTACTCCGGGAGTTTCTCCATCAGTTCGTGCTCGTTTACATCGACGACATACTTATATACTCCCGGAGTGAGGCCGAACATCGCCAGCACGTTGGGGAGGTCCTCCAACGGCTAAGGGAAAACAACTTGCTCCTTAAAGCAGAGAAATGCTCCTTCCATCAATCTTCAGTCAAATTCTTGGGTTACCACATCGACCAGTATGGCATCAAAATGGATGAGGGGAAGTTAACCGCCATCCGAAATTGGCCCATACCCACGTCGATCAAGGAACTCCAACGCTTCCTGGGTTTCGCCAATTTCTATAGAAGGTTCATCCAAAACTATAGCTCCATTGCCAGTCCGCTCACCGACCTCCTCAAACTCAAGCCAAAATCACTGTCCTGGAGACCATCTGCCACGGAGGCCTTTAACACCTTGAAAGAGACTTTCATCACTGCCCCTATCCTCGTTCATCCGGACCCAGACAAGGCCTTCGTCGTAGAAGTCGACGCCTCCACGACCGGGGTAGGGGCAATGTTATCTCAGCAGCAGGGGACTCCAGCCAAACTCCATCCATGTGCCTTCTTCTCACGCAAACTCAGCCCGGCGGAGAGGAACTATGACATCGGTAACCGAGAGCTACTCACCATCAATTTAGCTCTCGAGGAGTGGAGACACTGGTTGGAGGGAGCTCAGCAGCCGTTCATGGTATTGACCGATCATAAGAACCTAGAGTATCTTCGGGAAGCCAAGAGACTAAACCCACGTCAGGCAAGATGGGTTCTGTTCTTTACACGCTTCAATTTCTCCATCTCTTACAGACCCGGATCCCGGAATCTGAAAGCGGATGCGTTATCTCGTCTCCACGCACCCGAAGAGGACAGCCAAGAGCCCGAACCCATCCTTCCAGAAGACATGTTCCTATGTCCCATCAAATGGGCCCCCGAGTCCATTCTCACTCCCAGTGTCTCCACCTTCCGAACCGCCGGGCTGTCCACCAGGACTACAGTACGTCACCCGAACACAACGTACCCCCATCATTCACTTGGCAAACTCATCTCGGGGCACTGGCCACCCCGGGGCCAATGGAACCCTCTCGCTGCTAAAAGATCGCTTCTGGTGGCCCAATATGGCCCGAGACGTGAGAAGGTTCGTACAAGGATGCCCAGACTGTGCCATCTCTAAGAGTCCTCGCCACCTTCCATCTGGCAAACTCCTCCCGCTGCCCGTTCCAGCCCGACCATGGTCACATTTAGGAGTGGACTTCATTACGGATCTACCACCCTCTAACGGTAACACTTGTATCCTGGTCATAGTGGATAGATTCTCGAAGAGTTGTCGTCTTCTCCCCCTTAAAGGCCTCCCCACGGCCATAGAAACAGCAGAGAATCTATTCAACCAAGTGTTCCGGTATTTCGGCATCCCAGAGGACATAGTGTCCGACCGAGGACCCCAATTCATTTTCCGCGTCTGGAAGGCCTTCTTCTCCCTCCTGAATGTGACCGTAAGTCTCTCCTCTGGTTACCATCCACAGACCAACGGGCAGACAGAGAGGAAGATACAAGAGATCGGCCGGTTTCTACGAACCTTCTGCCACGGCCACCAGAACTCTTGGAACCAGTTCCTGGGCTGGGCCGAGTACTCACAGAACTCCCTTCGCCAACTATCCACCGGACTCACTCCTTTCCAGTGCGTGCTCGGGTACCAGCCCCCTCTTTTCCCCTGGTCAGGCGAACCATCCGAAGTTCCATCGGTCAACTACTGGTTCCGAGAGAGCGAGAGGGTCTGGGACGCAGCTCACCACCAACTGCAACGAGCTCTACGCAGACGTAAAATGACAGCCGACCTAAGACGTTCCGCAACTCCCATATACCAACCAGGGCAAAAGGTTTGGCTGTCAACCCGGGACATCAGGCTACGCACACCCTGCAAAAAGCTCAGTCCCAGATTCATTGGTCCCTTTTCCATCATGAAGCAGATCAACCCGGTCACAGACCAACTCCAGCTACCTCCGCACTACCGTATACACCCCACTTTCCATGTTTCACTCCTTAAACCTCACCACCCATCTGTCTCTGTATCCACAGATCCGGAACCGGCTGAGGAACCCCGCCTTCCGTTGATCCTGGAAGACGGTACTGCTTATACTGTAAAGGAAATCCTGAGCTCCCGACTTCGTGGTGGTAAGTTACAGTACTTGGTGGATTGGGAAGGCTATGGACCAGACGAATGATCCTGGGAGCCTAGAGATAACATCATTGACCCCAATCTACTGGAAACATTCCACGCCACACACCCAGAACAGCCTGCTCCCTGAGGACAAGGTCGACCACCACGACGTCGAGGTTTACGGCCCTCAGGAGCGAGCCGTGGAGGGCGGGGTACTGACACAGAACAGCCGGTTCCCAAACCCAACCAATCACAGCTCACCAATTCACCTGAGTACTAATCATAACCACCTGCAAGTTGTTTCATCACTCAGCACCCAGCACTCTTAAGCACCAGCACCAGCTCACTTCAGTGTCCAGTCTCGTTCAGACATTGTTGGACACTAGCATCGATACTCTCCTTAACATTGTTCACGTTTGATTTGTACTAACCTTCTGTGTCATCCCCAGCGTGTTATCCTCGTCCTCTTTCCTCCTCCTCTCTGTCCCATCCTCCTGCTCCAGTCCAGGATTCCCCGCATGTGTCTCCATCCACGATCTCCTGGAACTGGAAGGATACTATCGGTCTGATCTGCTCATCACCCTTGAAAGTATCATCATACCCACTACTCACCTGCTTCCTGCTGTTCATCTGCATATACTGTCATTAAAACGTCACCTATTAACATTTCCCTTTGTCTCTGTGAGTCCTTCCGTAACAGGGAGGGCTATCAGACTTCGATGATGAATGACAAAATAACTCATTTATAATTCATACACTACACGATTGAGTACATTGTGCATGAGTACATAGTGTATAGTGCATCATTTGGGACACAGCTTGTGTATTGCCACATCATTTGCCACAAGATTTTCCAACATATTTCAATCTAGTTGACTTTTTTCTTTTTACAAACAAGTTGCTTGTTGTTTACCAGAGTGTGTTTTTGTTCACTGCAGTATTCCAGCCCAGAACAAGAGGAAGCAGGTAAAAAGAGATATGAGGCTCAGAAATTCGAGCGAATAGAGACCAAAGAGAGGAATGGTGAAATCATCATGTCTGTCTCTCTTCCAGGTAATTATGTTCCTCCTTTATGTCCTGACACATGCTTAACTCACTGAACTCATGTGTTTGATAGTCATAGCGTGGATCTTACTTCTCAGGGTCAATAAAAAGCAGATGTAAAACACCTTGCAAAAAGTACATACGTGGCAATACCTTGGTGCAGTTATGGTATCAGATGGTGATACCGTGGTTGTTTGATACCACAGTGCTGAATGATTAGCATACACATTTACCATCATCTGTACTGAAAACGTACTGAGAAGTAAAATGTACTAAAAATTATGTACTTTAAAGTATACCGTAGTCTTTGTCCACAAACATACAGTAGTATTTCTATAATACATGTCTAACAAGCATCATAGTTCTGTAGCCATTTGTAATATTTTTGTTAAAGATTCCTCTGCTTGTTGGACATTTTATTTTCCGTCAGTAAGAGTTTTATTAATAGTCTCACCTTGACTTCATTTTATGTTATTTTGCTCTGATGCTGCACAGATAGACAAACAAAAGGTATGTATCTTTTTTCTCTGAAGAACTATGAAGTTAATTGTCAAATAATGGAACATGAAGAATCTCAGTGTGGTATAATAATGCCACAAACCAGGACTGCAAAGCCCTACAGAGAGTCGTGTGCTTAGCTGAGCGCATCTCAGGGTCTGCTCTCCCCTCTCTGCAGCACATCTACCTCAAACGCTGCAGAAGCAGAGCTGTAAAAATCATCAAAGACTCAACTCACCCCGGTAACCATCTTTTCTGTTTACTGCCATCTGGCAGGCGCTTCAGGAGCATGATGGCAAAGACTGAAAGACTGAGGAAGAGCTTCTTCCCTCAGGCCATCAGGCTCCTAAACACAAACTCTGTTTCATAAACACTCACAAGACCCATTGTTAACTGTAAATATCATCACATTCTCATCATTGCTGCTCTATGTACATTACCATGAACAACCCGTCTGCACATCCCTGTTATTCACATTACTATTTATTAAGTCCTAGTACACTGTTTTTTCTTTCTTTCTTTCTTTCTTTCTTTTTTTGTACATCTTATTGTTTTTTGCACATCTTGTTGTTTTTTTGCACATCTTTTTTGCACATCTTATTGTCTTTTGCACATCTTATTGTTTTTTGCACATCTTGTTGTTTTTTTGCACATCTTTTTTGCACATCTTATTGTCTTTTGCACATCTTATTGTTTTTTGCACATCTTATTGTTTTGCACTTTTTTTATTTCATTGCACATTTTACTCTTATTTCTCCTTTTCTTACCATATGTATGCCCTTGTGTTATGTTACTTTATATAATTTGTATTCTTATTATTTTGCACTGT
>JAPDDL010000877.1:0-63265 GCA_027422435.1 Schizopygopsis pylzovi | reverse complement strand
TGTGAAACAGTCAGCTCAGGTCAAAAGTGCCATGAGCAAGCTTGTTATGAAATAGCATGCAGAAAATATTTATTACCCATCAGACCCTGACAGATGACAACAGTGTTCAGGGAAACCTGTTTGAAAACAGGCATTATTTTTGCAGTTATGTTTGGTGCTGCTATTGCCAAATAAAGTGCAATGCAGCTTTAAACAAAGATTTTCACTGTTTTCAATATCTGACAGATCGAGGATTTTGAAATCGGGCATGTTAAAACACAGACAGAAAGAGGGGTGAATGGAGACAGTCATGATTTGTTGCTCAGATGTTTCTCTTTCAGAGCTGATAAGAAGGAGTTCACACATGTTTTATTAAGTGAGTTGTCAGTTTTATTTATCTTAAAAATTATGCTCATTTAAGATTATAATTTCATATTTGGGGTCTGCTAAAATGTGCTACATACTTGTTGTAAACAGTGACGTTCAAATAATATATTTTTGAATACAACTTTCATATATACCAATATATTGTATATAACAATATATTCAAAATGCATTTCACGGCAGAAAAAAAATGCAAATGTGGTTAGCCTTCTAGAAATCAAAACTGAATTTATGATTTAATAATGTTATTAACATATATATATTTTTTTTTTGGGGGGGGGGGGCAATGTAAAGTATGTGCCTCGCTTAATTTAAATTCAAATGAATTAATTATATAATGTTACAGACAATGTTTTTCTTCAAATGTGAATGTATATTCTTGGATTAAAAGATATAAGGCTAAATACATTTTTATATATGCTTTTAAAAATATTAAATATTTTAAATTTATTTTTTACATAAATATATTTTGAAACATATTTTAGCAATATATTTGTGGGCTTTTTGTGTATTTTGAAATATAGGCTAAAACATATTTGAAAATATATGTTTCTTTATGGGTCAGCATGGACTGTACTTCGCAGCTTTGCAGATGTTCCCCTTCATGGGAACTTCGAAATGCGTCCCCTAGGGGTCGCTATGGGGAACACCCTCAGCATGACTCGTGTATGAAGATACATATGTAAAAACACCACCTGTTGGCCGGCGACAGCCCATGACGTCACTACCGGCTCGACCACAATATAAGGGCCGCCGAGAGAATACATCATTCTCTTCTTCGTCTTCACTGACTGTTTTGTTTGAAGCGTGCATTCTGGTAAGAGTACAGTTTTCTCTCTATCATGGCGAGCATTAACAAGGCGTTTAAGATTGTGTGTGGATCCGTGTCCTCGTTATTTGACACCCGATGACACACACACAATCTTTGCATCTTTTGTTTGGGCAAAGAGCACGCACGTGATGTCCTTGAGGGGAAAATCTGCGTGCACTGTGCACTTCGAGGAAATAGGGGCAGCCGTCTGCTTCCCCCGATTCGGGACCCACCGCTGCTGAGGCACGGAGGCGATTGAAATCGTGGGGTTCGCAGTTGGATATGGCCGATGAGTTAGAGATGGACCGCCCCTTTTCGCGCGCGTCGGCCGAGAATGAGAGTTAGCAGCTGGATTGTGACGATGCGATCTTTCTGACATCATCAGATTCAGCGGCTAGTGCTCTGCTGGGTTATGCCCAGGAAGAGCAGGAGATGTTTGAGGGCGAAGAAGTTGAGACTGAACCCTCTCAATCCTCCTGCACTGCATATGAACGAGTTATTGGAGGTTATGGATCATAAAAATAAATCTTCTGGCCATAAATCCCCAGCTCGAGCGAGCCTTCCTTTCTTCATAAATCTCGATGTGGAGGTTGAGAAGGACTGGAAAAAGCAATTTTTTCTCGTATTCATAGGTTTCAGCATACTAGTTATGCTGACACTGAGGGGATGCATGAAAATGACTATGAGGGGATGCCCCCTGTGCAAGAGATGATAGCCAGCTATCTCTCTGTGGGCGAGACATCCTCTCTCAAGGCTCCCTCCTTGCCTTCTAAGCCCCTGAATCTTGCTTAAATGGCAGGGCATATGCAGCAGCAGGTCAGACCGTCGCTTCGTTGCACACTATGGCAGTGCTTCAGGCGTACCAGACTGATCTGCTGAAAGACCTGGATAAGGCTTTCTATAAAGTCCAGGTCTAAGCCCGAACAACCAGGGGTCCTAGCCCATCTCGGTCTGGGGATCAGAGATGGGCTCAGAAGGCTAGTCTCGTGACTCATGCCCCTCCCCCACCTGCGGGTAGGGCTAAAGAGAGGCGCGGGTCAGAGAGAGGCAAAACCTGAGGGAGGTGTTCCAGATGAAGCGTCCTAAATGACACTTTCGTCGGGACCAGAGTAAGACATCTACTCCTTTCCCTTAGGGGGGCATCTGCCCTCTTATTCCTCTCTAATACCCCTGCAACCAATGGATGAGTACAATCCATTTCTAAATGCTATCGGCTATTGCAGTGATTACCTCACTCGTCGATACTAGATCCAGGCTAGGAACGCTCCCTGTTGGTCGAGCTAGCATCGCTCCCCTCACCTAGAGGGTTATTTATGAGCATGCCGCTCCCTTCGGAGCGTCTGAGTTCCCTCTCATTTCTGAGGGATGAGTTCTCCGCTCCCCAGAGCTCTGTGATAGATTGCTCTCCTTGATTGGTCGAGCTAGCCTTGCTCCCCTCACCTAGAGGGTCATTTATGAGCATGCCGCTCCCTTCTGAGTGTCTGAGTTTCCCTCTCATTCTGACAAATGAGTTCTCCGCTCTCCAGAGCTCTGTGATAGGTCGCTCTCCGTGTTGGTCGAGCTAGCATGGCTCCCCTCACCATAGAGGGTCATTTATGAGCATGCCGCTCCCTTCTGGGCGTCTGAGACCCTCACTCTGAGGGATGAGTTCTCCGCTCTTCAGAGCTCCTCATTGGTCTAGCACTGCTCCCCTCACCAACGAGGGTCACCCATGAGCGTGCCGCTCCCTTCTGAGCATCTGAGTTCTCTCTCATTGTGAGGGTTGATTTCTCCGCTCTCCAGAGCTCGCTGTCGGTAGAGCTAGCATTGCTCCCCTCACCTAGAGGGTCGCTTATAAGCATGCCGCTCCCTTCTGAGCGTCTGAGTCCTCTCTCATTCTGTAGAATGAGTTTCTCCGCTCCCCAGAGCTCTGTGATAGGTCTCTCTCTTTGTTGGTCGAGCTAGCATTGCTCCCCTCACCATAGAGGGTCATTTATGAGCATGTCGCTCCCTTCTGAGCGTCTGAGTTCCCTCTCACTCTAAAGAGTGAGTAGTTCTCCGCCCCGGAGCCATAGAACTTTACCCATCTAGATAAGTGCGCACGCTAAGATCTTTGGGCACTTTTTAAAAAAAATTCTGGGTTCTTTTCTAAAAATCCATGTTATGGTAAGTGCGGACGCTAGACTTTGGGCACTTTTTTAAAATCCACTCAAGTGATTTTGAGTGAAGTGAATCCTGTACGGTAGGGTTACGCGCACAGCTTCGTGCCCTTTTTTGAGTTGGTTAAAGCCCCGGCTTGTGCCTTGGGCCCCGCTCCCTTTGTCCCATATTTTTGGGTCCAAAAAAAAATAAAAAAAGGGTGTCGTTACCAAAGGGTCTGTTGAGACAGTTCCCTCAGCAAGCTTGTGCAGAGCAAGCGGTAGCTTCTGAGTGACCGGCCAGGACCTAGTTACTACCACTAGGCGCTTGCCCATATCCCCTTAAAGGAATCTTTCTGATTCCAGGCCTTTGAGCTCTACCTTGGGTCCGGTAGTCCCGGCACCCAGCAGGTAAGGATTTTAGGGTATGCAGCTCAGGCTTTTTGGCCGTAGGGGATAATGTCACTGACAGCCATCAACCGTCCCGGGGGCAACTCCCTTAGCCTGGTAGAGTTGGCTTAGTGCTCGCCTATTTTGAGAAATTGGCTTGCACTCCCCTCAGCATGGTGGCGTGGGTATAGCACTCCCCATAGCAACCCCTAGGGGACGCAGTTCGAAGTTCCCATGAAGGGGAACGTCTCAGGTTACGTATGTAACCATGGTTCCCCGAGTGGGGAACGAGACACTGCGTCCCCTAGACTTTGGGTCATGCTTCGGACGCAAGCTTCAGACGAAGAAGCGGATGATGTATTCTCCCGGCGGCCCTTATATTGTGGTTGCGCCGGTAGTGACGTCATGGGCTGTCGCCGGCCAACAGGTGGTGTTTTTACATATGTATCTTCAGACACGAGTCACGCTGAGGGCGTTCCCCATAGCGAACCCTAGGGGATGCAGTGTCTCATTCCCCACTCGAGGAACCATGGTTACATACGTAACCTGAGACGATTTCATGCACAAACAGCTATATTAGAAACCTAAGGGAAGGAAAAATTATATGTAAAAAAAGTATATTTTAAATAGACTTTGACATTGAAATGAAACAAGCTTAGTTTTGTCCTATATTATGTGATTGTAACAGTTTAAAATGCAGAGTTTTGAGGTGACCTTAATTGTGATTGCAGGTTCAGCAGATGTGCTGCTCTGACACAAGCCTGCAACCTCATGTTTGGAGCTCTGTACTGTGGCCATAATTAACTACAATCTTTAGATGAATGTGCCAGCAGGGACAAATGCCCAGCCCGGCACGTGCACACACACACACACGCGAGCACACACACACACACACACACACACACACTCAGATGCTCAGCTGTGACAGAGATGAGCTTAACACCCATAAACGCCTCTAACCACAAACAAGTGAGATACACTGACCTTGACAGAGAGAGCAGGAGTGTCTCTGCACCACAGATTTATGGGAGATGATGTTTTAAGTGCTTTCTGGCACGTCTAACTAATGTATCGATTCATGTTGAATAAAAGCACAAATTATGAAAATTGTGAAACCAGCTGATAAAATTCTGGTTAAAAGGTCAGAAAACAGTCAAGAGTTCGTTGGCTTGTCACACACAGTAATATACATCTTTCAATTAATGTTTTGTCCATTGCATGAGTTCTCATGATGTCATCAGGGTCACAGTTTTTCATACTGAGTTTGGTACTGTATGATGCAAACAGTGAAGGAGTGAGTGATGTTCTTATGTGCACAATCATCCTCCGGTGTGTGTGTGTGTGTGTGTGTGTTTAAGGGAGTTGAGTTGAGATAATGGACACTCACACTGACCTCACTTTGCGTCTCTTCTGCTGAAACATGGTGCTTTCCATAAACAGGGGACACTTTATTGTTCAGCTTCTTATTTTAAAGTATTCGAGGCAAAAATCCCAAATGCACTGTGTAGTAAAAATGTTATATAAACTTCTTCCTAACAATATATTTACATATCATCATCAAATAATTAAAAACATTTAAAAAAATCATCATTTTAAAATATATATGCAATATACACTGAACAAAATTATAAACGCAACTCTTTTGTTTTTGCCCCCATTTTTCATGAGCTGAACTCAAAGATCTAAGACTTTTTCTATGTACACAAAAGGCCTATTTCTCTCAAATATTGTTCACAAATCTGTCTAAATCTGTGTTAGTGAGCACTTCTCCTTTGCCGAGATAATCCAGACATCTCACAGGTGTGGCATATCAAGATGCTGATTACACAGTATGATTATTGCACAGGTGTGCCTTAGGCTGGCCATAACAATAATAGAAATGTGCAAAAACAAAAGTGTTGCGTTTATAATTTTGTTCGGTGTATATTCTCTGTAGTAAAACTCATTTTAATTACCAAAATCAGTGTTTCGTTGAAACAATAGTTATTGCACAGCTCACATGATTTTACAGTAAACTAATTTTAAAAAAAGCAAGCATTTTGTAGATCCTTTTTACATTTTTAAACAAATGATTGGTATTATTGATTAAACATTTTAGTTATTATACTAGCAAACTTGAAAACTTGATTCAGAATTTTTTAACAAATCTGTAAATGATGATTTGACACATCTTTCACATTCGTTCTGAATTTAGTTTTTAAATAAATCAGTTGGACAAACGATTCAATTACTCTTTCATAAAGATTAATACTTTCTTACTATATAGTAGACGAAAAACAGTATGTGACAAAAGAAGTATGTCCAAATTCACAGAACTCATAAAATAATGAGCAAAAAGTACCTGGATGAGCTACTATTTCTGACGTGATTTTGAATATGAGAGGATTCATGAATGACCGTGACGTGATGCAGCTGATGCTGGTAGGTCATGTGATAATGACAACAGGGTGAATATGCATTACAGTACAGTTACATTAGGAATCATGATGATGAATTAAAACATGCTGTTTTCTCTCTCTGTCTCTCTAACAAACATTCAGTCACTACTCTTATAAGTGCTTATACTTTGAACAACCTCACTAAGTAATACAACTCTGCAATGATTAATTCTGCATGTGTTGCTGGCATGCATGATTCATTAAATCACACAGCTTGTGGAGAAGAGGTGTGTGTTACCAGAATATCATCCCATCAGTCTTGGCGCCAGGCCTGTTTGAATTGGACTAGAAAGTTACCTACTTTAGCAACCACCCAGAACTCCCTAGCAACCAGGGCCATGGTACAAGACTAATATAGTACAGATAGCACACAGACATATTCGGTGCTTTACATTGCATGCTGAAACATATCATTTGGTGTAATTCCCGACTCTGCACGGGAATTCAGCCTCAGGTTTAATGGTAATTCTGGATTGGATACACATTCAGGAAATTAGGAAACATGTCCTGCAGGCACTGAACTGACAGACTCAATGACGGATATATTTTACTGTTACTGCATGTTCTGCACTTGCAATCCTTTATGAGGGCTAAAATACAAACATGTAAAACACATTAACACGTCTTCTGACTGAACCTGAAGTTCTCAGAAACTTTTTTTCTTCAACACGGATCTAAATTTAGTCTTGAACCTGAACCACATCTACACACTGCCAGTTTAATCGTATATAGATCCAGACTTTCATCAAAAAAGAGAGAAACGGTGAATAGAAATGACACGAACGACCTCAGTACTGCTAACAGAGGCTGAACTCTGTTCAAGTCATTGCACACACATCGATCTCTTAACATTGTAATGTTTGCCTAAAGCTTTGCGTTTCTGTCATGGGTTCACTGGGAAATTTAATTCCAGTCATTTGTCTGATGTGGGAGTTTTCTTGGTTTCTTTCTTTTTTGCTCCACTCCCTCCATCTGAGTCAGGTCGAACTGTAGCCACTGGATGTGGGAGTAGTAGGGTGTGTGTGTGTGTGTGTGTGTGTGTTTTCATGATGAAGGGTGTGACAGAGGTCATGGCCTTTCTGTAGATACATTTAAAAGGCCCATATGATGAGAAATGATATTCTATTAGAACTCAAAACCTGCCCAAAATGATCATTAAGTAAGGAATAATTGACGACGGGCCGTTTAATTATTAGAAAAATAATGCACACTCGAGGTGGTCCACACCTCAAGACATCGATCAGATTATATATTTCAAGGCATTCGTCTGTTTTTTTACTTCAATGGCTATTGTGAGTATAATTATTTCTTCCGCATCACATCTAACGCCTCTCTTGCTAATCCCAAAAACGCCAATTTAAACCCTAAAGGAGGATTGAGCCGTTGATAGCAGACTAATGCAGTTAATAACTAAGTTATGAGACAGAGAGAGATATTAATGTTACCTCTGTGAGACAGTGATCGGCAGCAATGAGACTTTAAGTTCATTTTCTCCACGAACAGCGCCGTTGTAGTTTTTAAGTTCTTAAACTATGTTACTGATTAAATCGTCAGAATATTGCTAATTACATCAGCGCTTATGTTAAGGTGTGTGTAAACTATATGTGTGTCTGTGAGAGAGAGACCGAGAGGTAGTAGGTGTTGTGAACTTGGTTCTTCTAAAGTGTAGGAAACTCAGAAGAGAAGACCAGGAGACTTCGGATTGGATCGTCAGCAGGATTCTTTATTGAGAACACAAGCTGTTGGTATCTGTAGTCATCGAAATCTCAATCTTAAGTAATTTTACATGGTATCTTATAGGCATTTTTGGAGGAGGGACTTTTGGAGGTGGAGACAATTTCAAAACAACGCATGCAACTGAGGGAGGCGTTGGTTTGTTACCAAACTTCCCGTGGTTCTAATCTCATCAACATAATAGTTTTTCAAATGCATAGACACTAATCCAATCAACCTAGCGATTCCACGTCTGGGCCAGGGAGCCAGGAAGTCTGGGCCAGAAAGCCATTTGCAGAACAAAAGTTGAGAGTCTCAGTAGTCTGACTCATTGAACTTACCATTATCATAGAGACAAAGGCACAGCTGTCTCAAGCTCAATGGTCAGGAAGCGATCTCAAGCACCTGAATTGCCTGACAATTTCTTAGTCAGGAAGTGAATAATACGATTCTAAATTAAACATTTAAATAAAATTTGTAATCTCACAATTCCCCCTTTGAGAGTTCTAATAACTCTCACAAAATACAAATTTAGACACTTAAAAGTTAATTCTTGTAACTTGTAATCGTTACAGGTACATAGTACATGTTCTGTGTTGCTTATATGTAATTGCATGCTGACACAGAAACAAAACATGCAATTAGGGTCCGTGAAGTTCTTACGGGTAATAATCTTTTCTGGTTGGAACTGTCATTTCCTCGTGAGAGGCGGGAGTCATTTGCTGAAAGAAACACTTGATACTGTGGATGCATAGATAGTACGCAAGTAGGAGAAACAACAGCAGAATTGCTATTTCCTTGATCCACAGCCAGGGTTTACCTAACAAGTTTCCAAACCATGAAGAATTATCTTCAGTCATCTGGTGTAATTTTGCTGAAAGACCAAGAATGTCTTGTTGGATTTTGTTCAAGTTTTCTGTTGGATCCATTAACCCGGTGCAGCATTCAGGACCGATAATGGTACAGGCTCCCTCTTGTGTTGCAAGAATGTAATCCAAGGCCACTCTGTTCTGTAAGATCATCATCTTGTGCGAGGCAAGAGTGTCCTTGATGTTGCCCAGGGCCAAAACCGTATCATTGGCCAATTTCTGTACAGAATCCGACAGGCTTCTGACTTGATCGAGAGCCTGCATGACACCATACGATGGGATTAATGCTCCAAGAGTTCTTGACCACCACGTTTGTACACAAGTGAGTCCTGGAATGCAGCCATCTTTGTTGGTAGAAGCTGAATTTTGTAGATGTGGAGAACTTGAGGTGGAGTGTGTATTTTCTCTGATGGCTGGTAGGACATAAACCAGGGTGCACCTGCCATTGAATTGGCTGGGTAGGATGCTGTAGACAGAAGTCCCACATAACCACAAAGTGCCAGTCGGTGGAGGAATCATACACCACTGATTTATGGCAAAAAATTTCGGTAGGGATGGGTTCCCGTAGAGACACTCTTTTAATTCATTCTCCTCTTTCGTATCTGATGTAGTAACGTACACGTTGAATTCGGTTCTTCTTTCAATCACAAAGCTGCAACGTTCACGAGGAATTTCACCCAGTGTAGTCGATGCTGGAGCATAATTTTCCATGCACCAATAGAACATCCTTGGCATGAGTAGATCTGTCATGATGGGAGTAGCTGAAGTTAGGTTGCAGGATGGTAGTCCAGGAATGCAACACGAAGAAGCTGGAGGAATTGTTACGTTGTGACATGTGTCCTTGTTGTATAATCCACTGGTATGATGATCGAATAAGGTACACGTATCACATTTGGAGATAGGGTGTGCCACCCATGGGATTCCTGCTCCTACTGAAGGTGCGTGCGGCATCCAAACGTTCTTTCCAGCAAACAAGGCATTTCTTGACATATTCATCAGCTCTAAGAATATGTTGTTTCTGGGGTCTACACTTTGCGTGATGTCCATGATGGTTAATAGTACGAAAATCTTGATCATGTTGATGGATGACTGAAGTTCCCGTATGTGAGTCTCTGCGTTGTGTATTTTTTTTTTTTCTTTTTTTTTTTTTCTTCTTCTTTCTTTTCTCTTTCTTGTGTGATAGTTGGCTCGGCAATGGGTCTAGTTGTTTTCTAGAGGTTGCAGCTTCATCCGCAGGTGAGAAGGGCGGTGCATATGGATCTCAGGACAGCCATCAAGTGGTATCTGCACAGAGGAAGAAAGAAACCAAAACAAAAGAGAACAACGGCACATAGCAGTATTTGTTGTAGAGTCTGCAAACATTAGGGTTGTATCCTCTGTTCAAATATAGTCTGCTATTGTTGTTCCTTCTTTCCATATTTCTCAATTCCTGCGACACCTAAAGAACAGTGAGGAAAGGATGGACTATTGGATGGGAAAGACCTATGAGGAAATCTTCACCGCAGGGTTGGCCCCCGAAGCCTGTTGCTTTCGGTTCTTCCCTGGGCTCCTCACTGGTTCTTGTGTCTGTCCTATCCTATCCCTGCAGGGGGAGGAACAACTTTACAGTGTGACACATGAGTCCAAGTTTTCCTTCCCTGACACAATACTGCAGCAGCTGTAATCAACATCACTTGATGTGGTCCGTACCACTTAGGCTCTAATGGCTTGTTTCTGAACGCCTTTATCATGACCCATTGACCTGGGATGATTGTGTGTCCACCTTCTGGTGGAGTCTGCCAACACGACTCAACTCTCTCTTTGGCACTCTGCACTGCCTTTGTGAGGTTTTCACAGTAAGCGATCAGGGCATCTGAAGCAATGTGCACATCAGCATTTCTAAGATCAATCACACCTGGCATCTGCATTGGGCGTCCAGTAATAATCTCATGAGGGCTCAGTCCTACTGATCTGTTAGGTGATGCTCTCATACTACACAGTACTGCGGGCAGTGCTTCAACCCATGGTCCTTCCTGATGCATTTTGCTTAGCCTGGTTTTGATTGTTCTGTTTGATCGTTCAACCTGTCCTGATGCTTGTGGCCTATAGGGACAGTGAAGGTTCCACTTAATCTTCAACATTCTAGACACTTCCTTGACTACCTGTCCTGTGAAGTGGGTACCTTGATCTGAGTCAATGCAATCTGGTAATCCCCATCTGGGAATGAAATCAGTGACAAGACATTTAGCAGTATGTGCAGCTGTTGCACACCCTGTTGGATAAGCTTCTACCCATCTTGAGAACTTGTCTATTACTACCAAAACGTCAGTTTTTCCTTTACAAGGGGGCAACGATATGTAATCAACTTGCAGGTGACGAAATGGCCCTGGTGGAGCTGGTGTATGTGCTGCTGGTGTAGTGGCTGCTGGTACATCATTATTTTTCTGACATGTAACACATCTCTTGACTGTTTCAGTGGCTGCGTTTCTGAATTTTGGATTCCACCATTGATTTGAGAACCTGTGATTCATCGTTGCTGGACCACTATGACCCAAACTGTGTATTTGTTGAGCCAAATATGGCAACAGTGATTCGGGAGCAACATACTTTCCCCCTTTGGTCCAGCAGCCGGATTAATCCACAGTGGCTCCTTTGTCTAACCATGTCCATGCTTCATATAGAGGAACGTCTTTATACAGATCAACGATTGATTCAGGCGGTAGAATTGTCTTCTGTGCTGTACTACCTGAACACACTTGTACAGTTGCATAGAAACAAGCCTGTTTAGCCGCTACATCAGCAAGAGCATTACCTTTAGCTTCCGTAGTATTAGTTGTGAGATGTGCTTTCACTTTGATCACCGCTAATTTCTTTGGGAGTTTCATGGCAAACATTAAATCTTTCACTAATCCAGCATGCTTAATGGGGGATCCAGCAGAAGTTAGAAATTTTCTGGTTTGCCAAATGACACCAAAATCATGAATTAACCCAAAAGCATACCTGGAATCTGTGTAGATATTTGCAACCGATCCTGAAGCTAGCGTGCATGCTCTAGTTAAGGCTACTAGTTCTGCAGCTTGAGCTGAAAAATGATCTGGAAGACGACCTGAAGCAACTACTTCAGTGGTGGAAGTTACTGCATATCCTGCTCGTCTGTTACCTTCAATAACTTGAGCTGAACCATCAACAAACAACTCCAATTCTGCTTTCTCTATGGGAGTTTCTGCTATTTCACTTGTCGCTGCATATGTAAGCCTAACACAATCATGAGTCATTTCGCCTTCATCCTCTAACACAAATTCAGTCATTGCAGACATCATACATGAGGATGGGTTCGTGACTGGTGCACGCTGTATAACAATATTCGGGGCTGTGAGAGTTGCTAACCAATTTCCCCAACGGGAGGAGGTGACAGAAGTGACTTTTGCTTGATTCATTAGTGCGGACACTGCGTGAGGGCATTTTACGTTTACAGTCTGACCTAACACCATTCCTGATGAAGCCTGAAGCGCTAGATGAACTGCCTGTACTGCTCTGAGGCATGGGCCCATACCTTGAGCGACTATGTCAAGTTTACCGGAATAGTAATGAATTGGGCGTAAGCTGCCCCCATGATCTTGCATTAGACATGCAGTCATAAAGCCTAAGTGTTCATGGACATAAAGCACAAAGGGTCTATCAGATTGGGCAATTCCTAATGCTGGTGCTTGACATAGTGCTCTCTTCAAATCATTAAAAGCTTTGAGATGAAGTTCTTCCATACAAACAGTATCTGAATCTTTACCATGGCCTTTCAACAAATCATAGAGAGGCTGAGCAATCGAGGCATAGTCTTCAATCCAAGGTACAATAACCTGTTGTTCCTAAAAATGAGCGGAGTGTTTTAATGGTAGTAGGCGGAGGTATGGCTTTGACTGAAGCCGCTCGATCCTGTGTAATGGATCTATTTCCTGCACCAATTGTTTGACCCAGAAATGTGACTTGCTTTTTAGCGATTTGAGCTTTGTGAAAGCTGAATTTGTGACCTTTTTTATGCAAATAGTCCAACAATGATGCCAATTCAGTTTGATGTACCTCATGATCTGTTGAGGCAATCAAAATATCATCGACATATTGGATCATAGTGGACTGTTTTACCGGACATTCTGGGTCACACAAATCATGTCTGACAGCCTGATGATAGATTGGTTGGGGAGTTTTGAAATCCCTGTGGTAATCGTGTCCACTGGTATTGTTCATAGTCAACTGTGAAAGCTAACCATGGCTGGCTGTCAGAGTGCAACGGTACAGAAAAGAATCCATTAGACATATCAATTACTGAAAAAATCTTACAATCTAATGGTAAGCCATTACAAATTGTAGATGGATCTGCCACTAGGGGGGTGATTTTATCAATATTTTTATTGGCTAATCTGTAGTCTATTGTAAGTCTCCATGTCCCATTAGATTTCTTGATGGGCCATATGGGTGAATTACATGGACTGTTGGTTTTAACTAGCACTCCTTGCGTCAGCAAATTTTCTACAATAAGTTTGATTCCCTGTATAGCTTCCTTATTAATCGGATATTGTTTGGTGACCGGAGGTGGAGTTCCTGTCAATTTAACTGGTTCTACACCTGTCAACAACCCACAATCATCCTTGTCTTTAGCCCAGATTGGATGATTCTGTAAGAAAGCATACTCGGGAGGGGTTGTATTATTGGTAGAAATCTGTGCTGAGGAAATTTTTATGCTTGTAGATTCTGAGGACATGTCTAAAGTTAGATTTATTTGTCTCAGAAGATCCATACCTAAAATTGCACCTGTATTTAATGGAGAGCATAGCAATTTTGTAGTCAGAGTTTTTGGGCCAAATTGTACCTCTATGGGCGGAGTTTCATACAAAACAGAATCTTCACCTATTACGCCAGTTAAACAAAGTTTGGTTTTCTTGTATGGGATGTTTAAACCTTGTGCCAATTTTGTAGGAATTACTGTAATTTCTGCACCTGTATCAAGCAAAAAATCAATCTCTTTCTCTTTTATGCTACCTTTCACAAAAATTATTTGGTCATTGTGTTGGATTACAGGGGAAAGGTAGCTACTCACAATCCCAACAATTAGTTTTTTTCCTGGTCTTGTTGTGTTCTTAGAAGAGCCTGAACTAGCTGTCCTACAGTTTCAGTGGTCACTGACGGAACTACTTCAGGGTTGTGTGCAGGCTGAGAAGGAGCAGAATTATGCATAGCATTTCTTTTACTATCTTGCAACTTCTTCCTACACTCTTTCTCCCAATGTCCTAATTTTCCACAGTATTTACATTTGCTTTCTCTTTTAGACCATCTATTGTCTTGTTTCGTTGTGTTAAACGTAGCTGCTGCTACTCTTACTTTTGCCTTGACATCAGCATCTCTTTCCCATGTAGCTAACCTGTCTAGGTTACTTCTGAGAGTTCTGTTAGACCAAGTTAGATCTAAGAATGGTAAAGCTTTTCTGTATTCGGCTACAAGGCCATCTGACCAGATACGAACCAGGGGTCCCTTGTCATCTAGCACACTTTCAGGGTCATCAACAATTCCACTGTAGATTACAGCTGACTGGCAAAATCTCTCAGTATATTCACTCACAGTTTCTTCTTTCCTTTGCACACAGGTAGTAATTCTAGACCAATCTATTTTGGGTCCTAAGATATTCTTTAGGATTTTCAAAATACCTTCTCTTAAATCACCCTTACTGGCATTTCGCAGTTCAGAAGCAACAGCAGATTCAAAACTGTTGAATTCAGATTCAGTTAGAATTTGTGACATCAGCTGCGTGACTTCTGCCAACGACATGTCATAAAGACGCATTTTACTGATCAATGTTCTTCTAAATTCAGAAAAATGTGTGCGTGCTGACGGTAAACTCTGAGATAGTCTCTCTATATCTTTAGGACATAAAGCTTTGGCAACAGTTTGTATTTGCACAACAGAAGAATTGAGAGGAACACTATCAGTTTCCTCAATTCCATGAGATCTTCTCCTAGCACCACACACATTGACTGAATTTACAGGCACATCAGTTACTGATTGGAGAGCTACATCTGTGTCAAAAAACGCTTGTAAATCAGGGTAAATGTTATCAGGCTGACTAACTTCCACATCAGTTTTTGCTGCAGTTTTCTTGAGGTTCAATTTCTTAGTCAAAGTGGATACTCTAGCACGGAGTTCATTGTTCTGTTTCTCTAGCTCTGAGTTACGCTGAGACTGTTGTGTAGCTAGTGTTACACTGAATTCTCTGTGACAACAAATAATGCCTTTCACATTGTTCTTACGAATACTTGCTCCTAGTACCTTTTTACACTCATCTACCGACCTAGTCTTGTCTGGATGAATCTCATATTTCTGTGTTAGTTCTTGTCTAACTTTTTCAGTGACTATTAGGTCCATTTGTTCCCCTAACAGTGTTTTGAATTCACTATCTGACCACAAAGGAGTCGCAAGACCACTCTTTTCTGTGGTTGGAATCAGCCTAGCATTCCTTCTAACCATTTTGTAAGTTTCTTCTGTACCACACAAACAAACACTAAACAAAAAAAACAAAAAAAAAACTTCTCTGATCAACAGAGGGTACACTTGTTAAAAAAAAGCTTAACTATTGTTAACTTTCCAAATTACCAACACTTCACACTTAACTTCCCTGCCTACAAGAACAGAGGATAAACCAAAATTATTAGCACGAAATGCTATCCTTCCCTGCCTGAAACAGAGGATAACCTATTTTTAGCACGTAATGCCAAATCTTCCCTGCCTGAAAGAACAGAGGATAACTTTCATCAAAATTATTAGCACGTAATGCCAAATCTTCCCTGCCTGAAACAGAGGATAACTTTCATCTCTAAAAGAAAAACTTTAGAGGATAAACTTAGTTAAACAAACCCTACAGATGTATGTTAACTCTTCTCTGACGGCACAGAGGATACAAATTTGTACTGGTCTTAGGTTCTTTTGGATTAGAGACAGCACTCACCACAACCCTTGGTTGAGAGAAAAATTCAGTCTGGGAATCTTTGTTCAGCTTGAAGTTTTCAGGTGAGGAAGCTGGAACTCTATCCGGGTCACGGCACCATCTGTTGTGAACTTGGTTCTTCTAAAGTGTAGAAAACTCAGAAGTGAAGACCAGGAGACTTCGGATTGGATCATCAGCAGGATTCTTTATTGCGAACACAAGCTGTTGGTAGCTGTAGTCATCGAAATCTCAATCTTAAGTAACTTTACAAGGTTATTTTATAGGCATTTTTGGAGGAGGGATTCTTGGAGGTGGAGACAAGCTCAAACAAAGCAAGCACATGAGGGAGGCGAGGCGTTAGTTTGTTGCTAAACTTCCCGTGGTTCTAATCTCATCAACATAATCAAATGCATAGACACTAATCCAATCAACCTAGCGATTCCATGTCTGGGCCAGGGAGCCAGGAAGATAGACACTAATCCAATCAACCTAATGATTCCAAGTCTGGACCAGGGAGCCAGGAAGATAGACACTAATCCAATCAACCTAACGATTCCACGTCTGGGCCAGGGAGCCAGGAAGATAGACACTAATCCAATCAACCTAACGATTCCACGTCTGGGCCAGGGAGCCAGGAAGATAGACACTAATCCAATCAACCTAACGATTCCATGTCTGGGCCAGGGAGCCAGGAAGATAGACACTAATCCAATCAACCTAACGATTCCACGTCTGGGCCAGGGAGCCAGGAAGATAGACACTAATCCAATCAACCTAACGATTCCACGTCTGGGCCAGGGAGTGAATAATAAGAATCTAAATTAAACATTTAAATAAAATTTGTAATCTCACAAAACCGTACAATTATTAATTAACCAATCATTATTGCAGCATTGTTTTTATATAATGCATTTTAAGTTATTTTAAAGGCTGTTGTTGGCTTAGGTCTGTTTTTATAACAAAAATTATTATCTTAATACTTCTTTGTAAATTGTTATTTAAAGTAGCCTAATAAAACCACGGTTAATTTCCTGTTACCGTAGCTACAAGAACAATGCCCATCAAAATGTCCATCAATTATGATCATCTACATTCAGCTGCGAACATGATGCGAGCAGTCGCGGGCGCCGATGTGGGAATGTTTTTTTTCTTTTTGAGCAACTAGGATGGTGATATATTGATTTATACAATGAATTATATGAATATAATTATTATTATTAACACTGCAGTCATCAATTCAAATTCACATACGTTTCTTTTCATGTTTTCCACTATAGGAGCCACAATAGAAATAATATAGCTGCAAGCAGCGATGGCGGGCCCAAGCAGAGTGCAAACGCCACCCCGGTCATCAGGAAAACTGTGCTCAGTGGGCACATGCATTACAGTAACCCTCTAGCAGTTTGGATTTAAGGGATACATTAATGAAAGGGTTAATCCGAGCCATCGAGACACACACACACACACACACACACACACACACACACACACACACACACACAACAAAATTTAAAACTTTGGTAACACTTTCAATAAGGTTTTAGTTATTAGAATTAGCTATATTAATTAACATGAACAATAATTATACAGCATTAATTAATGTTAGTCTCTATCTATCCTCTCTCTCGCTCTCTCTCTCACACACACACACACACACACACACACACACACACACACACACACACACACAGAGAACAATATATTCAACTTTTGTAACAAACCGTTTTCAATAAGATTTTAGCTTTTAACATTATATTATCTGAACTGTAAATCATGTCATTTATGGCTCAATATGAGACCATAGACATTGTCAAACTCCCCCCCACTCATACGATGTTGATTTGACTTGTGCATCTCTTAAAAAGGGTCATAAATTGCCTTAGAAAATTTTTACAGATACATTGTAAATAATGAAATAAACTCCATTCCTTGATATTTGTGTATTAAAAAGTATTTGATTGACATTTAGACACCTATCTGATTATATATGCGTGTATGTATGTATGTATGTATATATATGTATATGTATATGTGTGTGTATACATGTGTGTTCTTTTTATTTGGGCTAGTTAAATACATTTACGGGATACCAAAATCTGAAACCAGGGATTTTGAAATTGTGCAAGCCCTTGTCCTGTGAATTAACATGTACATTGATATTTTTAATGTTAGTATTACCCAACATTACAAAAATATTAATAAATTATTTAAAAAATATAATGTTCCTTTTTAGTTCATGTTAGTTAATGCATTAATTAATGTTAACCAGAGAGAACTTCATGTAAATTGCTGCTAACACTTTTTATGATCTATAACTATTTTTTACAAATATTTGAATGGCCTTATTGTAAATTGTTGACAACAATTTTATGATACATAATCATTAAAAAATTTAGTTGTCTACAAGCATTTGTGAAACAATTATATAAAACTATGTTACCAATAAAATACATATGAACTTATTTTCTGTATATGTTTCTTATTATGTTTAATTGAACTGAGCAGTAAAGGGTCAGACTTAAACTATTTCTTATACTATCAGTGAGACATTTTAGGAAACAAAAGTTGTAATGATGTTTCAAATATTTGTAAAAAAAATATTTGAATGTTCTATAGGCACTTCAACAATAATTATGTAAAAGTATACTGACAGTACAGAATGATTATATGTATTATATTTAACTCAGATACACACAGAGTCAGATTATGCAGCTCATCAGGATTAAGGTTATGCCTACATCTGGTGTTCATCCTCAGTATTACAGTCTTCACCTTTTACCTATTATCAGTGATAGCTGATCAGTGCGAGACACTGGTGAAGCTTTGGCGCAAGGATTAAAGGATGCTCTCATAAACTGGAAGTTAGAGGAGGAGAATCTTGTGTGCATCACTACAGACAACGGAAGCAACATTGTAAAGGCAACATCCATAAATGACTGGACACGACTGCAGTGTTTTGGTCGTAGGCTTCATCTTGCAATAGGTGAGTGTAACAAACAAAATTAAAATAATTGAAATTGTCTTTATTAACTTTTAATGCTTAGCCATTTCAAAAACAGTAGTAAGGCATTTGTACTATTTTTCTAATGCTTAAACGTTCTACTTAAAAAAAATGCACTTTACAATAAGCATCTTATAGTTAATGTAAGTTAGTATTTACTAACATGAACAACACATTACAAAATGTATTGACTGTCCCATAGAAGTGTCTTTCTGTCAATGTAAATTGAGGTATAGGTCAAAATTACAGGTACCGTTGATAGAGCTTTAACCACCCTCAGCTTTAAAATACTTTTTTATAGATTGTCTTTGATATGAACACCATTTACAGAAAGATTATGAGAGTAGATAATAAGGTAATTATTGCTAAATAATTGCATTTCTTTGTTGTTTTGGATTCTTCAAACAGAGAAATGAAAGTAAATGTGAACTTGATAAAATGTGCAAAAACAGATGCATCACATTGCATGCAAACACTCCCACATGTACACCTCTTTTGATGTTGCTCTGACCACGAAGTACATGCATTAAAAACAGTTATTTCCTCTGTGCTCTTACATTTGACGTCGTTGGAGGCCTGAAGAAATATATTGACTTTTGCCTGAGAGATCAGGCAGCAAGATGGATGTTCGCAGATATTTGATTCTATATTACTTCTTCGCATTCACCTTTTTCAAATTGGCAGGTGATTGTTATTTATCTGTCAGTTTGATTAAAAAGTTAACAATCTCTAACCGCCTTTTAAATCTCTCTTCCAGATTGCTCTGAGGTGTCCATTGTCGGAGGAAAAGATGTCAAAAAACCTCAACCATGGATGGTGTCCATTCAGAAGGATCAGATCCATGTGTGTGGAGGAATCCTGATTCAACACCAGTGGGTTTTAACTGCAGCACATTGCCAACGGTAAGGCAACCACTTTGAGCAAACAAATTAACTTGTAAAATATATGTCAATCATAATATAACCTTTCGAGGAAAAAAATAAAAATCTAGAAATTAGTATTTTTGTAAATTTGTAATTTTTTAATAGTGCAATATTAGTATTTTTCAGCTTAAAATAATTTTCTAAACAGTTAGAACTATTAATTATTTAAATTTTATTTATTATTTAATTAATTATTATTATATATTATTATAAATTATTATTATTATTATTATTAATATTATATATTATTTATTAAATTAATTATTTATTAATTTTATTTTTATTATTTTTATTATTTAAACAATTAGTTTATATTTATTTTAAGAATTTGTAGTTATTTTTTTTCTTTGTTTTCTTTCTTTATTTACTTTTAATACAATCTTCCAGGAACTAATATAAATCTATAAATAATAGCATGTAAACAAAGGTGTCATGCATCTATTTTTCACTTTTCTATTTTTTTTCTCTCTTGAAAGAGCTAGTTTTTTTTTTTTTTTCGATTTGTTTCACTAAAATAATTGTCTAAATGAAAGATACAATCAGTGTTATTTTTTCAGAAAGCCCATCACATCTGTGACAGTTCTCGTAGGATCTCTGTCTCTGAGTAAAGGCACTCAGCGTGTTGGCATCCTCAGGTACGAGCACCCGAAAACATTCGATGTAAAGACTAAACAAGATGACATCATGCTCATTAAGGTAAGGAGGGATTAACTGTAGGTGTTGTTTAGAGAGGGTGAGTGTATTCATTTTTCACAGTATGCATTTGAGTGTTGTCTTTTTCTTATTTTTTTCAGCTAAGCAAAAAAGTGAAAGCGAAACCTAAAAAAATCCCTAAAAAGGAACAAAACGTTCCACCTGGAACAAAATGTGTTGTGACAGGTTGGGGAACTACTAATGCTACAGACATGAAACTTTCTGATAAACTGCAAATGTTAGAGGTGACAGTGTTGGACAGGGACCTGTGCAACTGCTACTACAACAGAGATCCTGTGATCACCAAAGACATGCTGTGTGCAGGAAACAAGCAAGAAAACAGAGGCATCTGTTGGGTATGTCATTATTGTGGTCTTTGATCTATGGCTGCAGGCTCTTTGAAATCATCCGTTTACCCGTCTAAAGGAAGATGAACCTTGTGTTCTGTTTCAGGGAGATTCTGGTGGACCTCTGGACTGTAAGAAAAACATAGTTGGAGTGGTGTCAGGGTCAAAAGAATGCGGTGATCCCAAGAAACCAGCTGTGTACACGTTTCTTTCCGAAAGACACATCCGCTGGATCAATAACATGCTGAAAAAGCAATTCAACAGCACAACCTTTTAAGAAGCTAAACTTTTCCAGCATATAGACTTTTTTTAGTTCAGAATGCTGTAAGAAAAAAAAAAAGATTTTGGAAATAAGATTAAATATATATTCACAAAACAATACTGTATTATTTGATACACATGTTTAAACAAGTAGAATAATTGAGCTAACTGAAAATCATGTAAATGCATCCAATATTGCATTAATACAAATTCATTGAAGAACAGTTTCCCTCTGTTCACTCTTGTTATGGTTAAAGACCGGAAGATGACCTACAATTTCTGGTGAAACTCATGAAAGGGAATCATGCACTCTTAATAATAAAGGAGCTTAAAAGGTTCAACTTCACTAGTTAATGACTGCGAAGTGGTTAATTAGACATGTTTTCTTTGCTTGTCTTCTGTTACATTAACACCAAAGCACATCAAGAAAACTCCACTGGCTTTTTATAATATTCTTTGTATGCAAACACAATCAGACACTTCCTCGAAATAATTTAAAATGCTTCTGAAGATTTGTGCAACAGAGATTAAAGATTTTTCTTACTTATAAAACCTAAATGTACATCTGAAGTCTACCTTTAACTTAAGAGTGTAGATAATACGCAACAAAAAACATAGTTTTTGGTGGTAAACATGATGGAAATCTATAAAAAAGGGATTCAATGCCTAATATACAATTCTTACACTGTAAAAGAAAATGATTGTAGTTTTAATGTGATGACTGTAAAGATGCTACCGTAAAAACCTTAAAATGGTTATTGCTAAATTCACTTATTATTTGATGAGAAGCTAATAAATCAAATGGAACATTTCATGTAATGCTACTGTAAAAAAAAATTACATTTACAATTTTTGTAAGTGAAAAAGATCAAGTCATCTTGAAATTAAAATGAAAAACCATAAATTGATATTCCCAGCATTCATTGTGCTGGAGCTTTTTTGATGGTTTCTTTATTTAAATATTTAGTTTATCAGTTATGCACATTAGGGTTTTATGTTATATTGACACAAAAATATTGTGCAGCACAAGTGTTTTCAACATTGATAATAATCATACATATTTCTTGAGCAGTAAATCAGAATATTATGATTTCTGAAGATCACGTGACAGCAAACACTGTATTTTTATCAAATAAATGCAGCCTTGGTGAGCAGAAGAGACTTCATTCAAAAACATAAACAAAAATCTTTGACCTCATTTTCAAGTCATATCATTTTAATTAAAAGATTAAGTCAGCAAACATTTCATTTATAATAATGTGCATCAATGAACTGTTCACAATAATAGCAAAAATAAGAATAAGTAAATAATCACACACTTATGGTCTCTTCCAGTTTTCCCGTCGTAAATCAAACAAGTCCTGCAGCATGACGCGGATTCTGGGAGAGGTTTTCCACTCACTAATAATTTTAATCATCTGGTTAAAATATTGATCCATTCGGGGCTGAAAAGACAAAAAATACAGCAGACTATATGCATGAGTCTTAAATTATATATTATTGAAATAAATATTTTAAATAACATATTTAAATAATCTTAAAAATATATAGTTAAACTATGAATCCATTATGGTAATGGTATGATACCATTAACATCATTATATATTTTATAATTTATTTATTTTATTTTGTTGTGTTTCTGTTGTTTTTATTACTTTAGATTTTTTATTATTATAATTTTTTTATTCTGTATACAATTTTTTTTTTTTTTTTTTTTTTAAGACATATAATGAGCGTGTGTCACCTTGGCCTTCTCATGGTCCAGATCTTTCCCGATGGTGGACAGCAGGCAGCAGAGACACTCCAGACTCTCCTCCTCCTTCTTATTCATCAGTTTGATGATGCAGTCGTGCATGATGTTCTCCGTCAGCATCTTCAGCTTGAACAGCTCCCCAATGAACTTCATGTTGCCTAGCGACCGTCGCTGGGCTTTGTCTTTGGAGTCTTCGAGCTCCTCCTTCAACCTCTGCTTCTCCTCTTCCTGAAGGGGCAGAGACAGGAAGTGAAGTCATACATGCCTTTGAACTATGTAAATAAATAAGAATATAAATATATACATATTGTCATCTTGATATGGATCGTAATTGCAAATCATAATACGTTTAAAACAGCAATAAAATGTGACAGTATCTCGTGCTCTTTGAAGTTGTTGATTATGAAACAACAAAGGCTGTGGATTATTGAAATACATACACTGCATGTGTTAGAATGGAGGACATTTTTCCCCACAATTTAACGTATGAAAAAAAAATGAAGACATTAAGCCAGCAATAAATAGTATTGTAATTTTATAGTTTATTTTTTTTAAAGATTCTTAAATTCTAGATTTTTTTATTTTTACAATGAAATATTATAATATAAAAGCATGAAACAAAACAAATATTAATAACAATCGTTATACTGACTTATAATCAAATAAGTAAAATAAAAAATACAAAAACACTAAAAACAAAAATCAATACTAATACAGTAAAAAGGTAAAAAAAAATAAGAACTTTATTTTGTTTTCTGTTTTTTAAATAAGAACAACAATAATAATTATATTAATAATTACATTTTTATTGAATAACAACAATAATAATTGTATTATTTTAAAATAAAAACCTTAAATAGTCTTCTATTTTACAGGGAAATTTTACAAAAGTAATAATTTTTATTTAGATTTATATATTTATAATAATAATTATAGTTTATTATACACACACACACACACACACACACACACACACACACACACACACACACACACACACACACACACACAAATGGCTAAACAAGCACAGAAAACCTGGAAGTTGATTTATTTTAATAAAATTTAAATCATAATTTTAAATCAGAAACAATGCAAAAAGACTGCCCTGCCACAACCCCTACATATCAGTCCGCTCAGGTGTGTGTGCGTGCGTGTGTGTGTGTGTGTGTGTGTGTGTGCGTGCGTGCGTGCGTGCGTGCGTGCGTGCGTGCGTGCGTGCGTGTGTGTGTGTGTGTGTGTGTGCGTGCGTGCGTGTGTTGTTCATACCCCTGTGGCAGCATCCAGCTCCTTCTGCTTCTCAAACGTTTCATCATCTTTGTCCTTCTCAAACTCTCTCTGACAACGATTCAGCAGCAGCTTCCTGAAATTCACCATCACCCCAGGATTATCTGTGCTGGGAACTTCCAGCTGTGATGAGAGATAGATGATAAAACACAAACTAGATGCTGTAGGAGCTGCTTTTGCGGTCACAGCGTTTGGCTCACACTCACCCCCTGCAGGCAGCGGCACATGTTGGCGTAGACGTCAGAGAAGTTGGGCTCAGAAATGGTCTTCTCGAAGATGAGGTCGACCACTCCTTTCAGTCGCTCCTCTGTGTTGATGGTCAGTTCTGTTACCTGCCTCATCAGCGGCTGGAACGTCTGCGGCGTCAGTGTGTTCAACACTCTCTGCACGCGTCTGAACAGCTCCTGTGTCTTCAAGAACTCGGGCTCGTCCTCGTCTGCGCGTCCGCTGCGCTTCACTGGCGGTTTACTGGCCTTCTGTCCTTTATTCAGCTGGGCGTCTTCAGTGAGGGAAACGCTCGCGATCATCTTCCACGGCTTCTTCCCGCACTGACCCTGACCTGAACAACTAGGGCTGCTCAGACCAGACGGCTAGTGAGAGAGAAAGATATGCATTATACTTATAAACATACTTAAGTTATATCATATTAGTATTATATAAGTACAAGTAAATGGAAAATAAGCAAATACATATATAAAAATGTTCATACACCTCTTGAGTAGCAAGATTGTGTTCCGTTTGAACTCTTTTTCAATTTTGTATTTTTACATTTACATTTACATTTAGTCATTTAGCACACGCTTTTATCCAAAGCGATTTACAATTGGGGAGTACATAAAGCGATTAATCTTGAAGAGGCAAACATACAGAGGAAGTGCCAATAACACCAAGTCTCAGGCATTGTTCAAATAAGTACAAGCTAGCAAGGGAAGGAGAGAAAGATAAAGAGAAAGATGAAGATTTTGAAAAAAGTGAAAGAATTATTAATTTTATATATATATATATATTTTTTTTTAAGTAGTCAAGTAGAGTTGAAAGAGATGAGTTTTCAGTTGTTGCTTGAAATTTGACAGGGATCCAGCATTCCGGATGGGGGGGGGAGATCATTCCACCGGCCAGGAACGGTGAACGAGAATGTTCTGGAGAGTGATTTTGAGCCTCTCTGTGATGGTACCATGAGACGTCGCTCACTAGCAGATCTCAGACTTCTGGAGGGGATGTAAATTCGTAATAGTGAGTGGAAGTAGGTGGGTGTTGAGCCTGTGGTTGTTTTATATGCAAGCATCAGTGTCTTGAACTGGATGCGAGCTGCAACTGGTAGCCAGTGCAAGGACACAAAGAGAGGTGTAACATGGGCTCTTTTGGGCTCGTTGAAGACCAGTCGTGCCGCTGCATTCTGAATCATTTGTAGAGGTTTGATTGTGTTTGATGGAAGTCCAGCTAGAAGAGCATTGCAGTAGTCCAGTCTAGAAATGACAAGGGCCTGGACAAGAAGTTGTGCAGCATGCTCTGTCAGAAAGGGCCTGATCTTTCTGATGTTGTGTAGTGCAAACCTGCAAGATCGAGCAGTCTTTGCAATGTGCTCTTTGAAGGTCAGCTGGCCGTCGAAGATTACACCAAGATTTCTGACTGAAGCTGATGGGGTAATTGTTGATGAACCCAACTGAATCGTGAAATCATGCTGTAGAGTTGGAGTTGCAGGGAAGACAAGAAGCTCAGTCTTTGCCAGGTTGAGCTGTAGATGATGTTCTTTCATCCATGCCGAGATGTCCACCAGGCAGCCTGAGATCCGTGCAGCTACCGTTGGATCATCTGGTCGAAATGAGAGATAGAGCTGTGTGTCATCAGCATAGAAATGGTAGGAGAAGCCATGTGCCTGTATGATGGGAGCCAGTGATGTAGTGTATGTGGAGAAGAGGAGGGGTCCAAGAACCGATCCCTGGGGAACCCGTTGACCAATTTATGTGCTTTGGATACATCACCACACCAGGCCACCCTGAAAGACCGACCAGTGAGATAGGATTCAAACCAGCGAAGTGGAATCCCAGTGATATCCAGTGATGAGAGGGTGGACAGGAGGATCTGATGATTGACAGTGTCAAAAGCGGCAGACAGATCCAGCAGAATGAGGACTGATGATTTGGAATTGGCTTTTGCAATTCGCAGGGCTTCAGTGACCGATAGTAGCGCAGTCTCAGTTGAATGGCCACTCCTGAAACCTGACTGTTTAGCGTCCAGTTTGTTGTTCTGTGAAAGAAACAATGAGACCTGGTTGAAGACAACTCGTTCGAGTGTTTTGGCAATGAATGGAAGGAGAGAGACAGGTCTGTAGTTTTCTAAAAGAGAAGTGTTTAATGTAGGTTTTTTGAGCAGTGGGGTTACTCGAGCCTGCTTGAATGCAGTGGGGAAGATGCCTGTGAGGAGAGATGTGTTGATAATGTGTGTGAGTGATGGTAAGAGTGCGGGAGAGATTGCTTGGAGAAGGTGTGAGGGGATTGGATCTAGAGGACATGTTGTAGGATGGCTGGAGAGGAGAAGTTTGGATACTTCCACCTCAGTGAGGGGACAGAAGGAGAAGATGGGAGTTTGAGCAGTGGATCTAGTTGGTTGGGGGTCCTGTGTGAGTGGAGGTGTGAAAACTGACTACTGACTACTATTTTTGGGTAAGAATTCATTCCAACATAAGAAAAACATTTCTGAAATAGCATTTAGATGTATTTACACAGTTTAATGTATCTCAGATTGGACATGGATGCATTTAAACTGCAGTTACAGAAGCAAAAATAGGCCTAATGTTTTGATTTTAACAAAATGTTGAATACTGACATTTAAAATAATTCAAAACATGAAAAAAATTGTCGAAATGTGAAATTAAAACCGCCAGTAGGTGACAGCAATTGCCTGTTAATGAGTGAGTCATTGAGATTCAATCCATTTATTCAAACGGATCATTGTTTAAGTGAATTCTTAACTGTTTGGAGGATAGATTAAAGGGTTTTGGACGGCCGTCTTGAACTGAACTCGATGCGTCCGGTGTGCAAAACATTTGCTCTAGAGGCAGTGCTTCTCCTCCAGTGTGCGTCCGACTTTCAGAAACAGTGCAGGGAGTGACTGATATCTACGGTAACCGCGGGGTTCACCTCGGTTCTATTAATTCTGTTGTGGCCACGAGTTGCGTGAACATAGCAACACGGGATTATATATATATATTCTGTAAATAGTGTTCCTGTGGCTCAGTGGTGGAGCATTGTGTTAGCAGCGCAAAGGTTGTGGGTTCAATTCCCAGGGAACACATGTACTGACAAAAAATGTATAACCTGAATACACTGTAAGTCTCTTTGGATAAAAGCATCTGATAAATGCATAAATGTAAATGTAAAATGTAAATAAAGTTGCTATGAAATCTACATTTTATAGAGCAGCGAAATGTCACGATTCTCAACACCACCGCAGAATACCTAATATTAGTAAAAAAGAAAAGGGTCCTCAAAATTATTTCATATAATTTAACTGGCAATAATAAAAGAGCAAAATAATACAATAGAATAAAAATATACAAATGAAACAAACTGTGCTTTAAGTTTTTCTAATGCAAGTCTAAAGTATGCAGTTAACAGCCTAACCTAATGTAATGCACTTAAACAATGATCCGCTAAAAGATGACTTTACATGTTCATGTTGTGTTCTGTCCATACCTGTCAACATTTGGGTATAAACCCATACACGGGGGAAAACGGGAGAGTTGACAGACAGGTACGGTTCTGTCTCTGAGCGCATACACTGTAATATTCCTCAGGAAGCACATGTTCTCTGTCACGCTTTTAAAAACACATTTAATCAACTTAAATAAATCAAGCACGTCCCGTTTTACTAAAGCCTTGTTCCATGATTTATCTGATTTGCGCATTAAATTGGCCTTTTATGGAGGAACAAAAGAGCACCGCTGGAAAGAGGGCGGAACGGGGCGCAATAATCGTTTTATATCGATTACTGTATTTTCATAATCGTTGGAGGCCGAAATCAAAATCGAAACTGAATTTTGATTAATTGCACAGCCCTAATATAAAATAATATACAAACATGCTAATTATAATAATATATAAATACTATGGAAAAAGACGATCAGTTAATGAACACAGCACGACTAGGATGGATAAAAAGGTTTTCTTGTATGTTTATTCTATTTTATGTTTTTATGTAACAGTTATTCATGATAAACTTAATTGTAATGCGGTCTACACCGCATACAATAGCCTACACTCGAACAGCCTGAGGTTAATATAATAATTTAATAGCTAATGTAATCATTTCTATAATAACTACTATGATAATTTCTTAATTCAAAATAAGATATTAATAATTCTATCTCTGATAATCCCGGGTTGCTATGGTCATGCAGGTTTGTTTACGCATTATACTCGTGGCCATGAGAAAAATATGTTGTTCCTTCAACATAATATCCTTACATTGAGTTATGATGTCCTGATATAACTTAAGTGAAAAACCTCATTACAAACGCATCATCACACAGTCGGTCTGTGCACATCATGACAGCGCTCACAGCAAAACAATTAGCGATATATACTTCATGACAAACATACATGATTTATAATAAACAATATTATTAGTAGTAAATGTCCTCACTTACATTATTTCCGGCTTCCATCATTATGTGTGCGCTAGTTTTCTCCAGAGATCTCAGAGCAGGCGGAACTTGTCATAAAGTTAGTGATAACAAGGCCGGCTCATTTACAGGGAAGATATGATTAGTCAGTTTTTATATCAATTTAAATGATGCTCCCATTGGCCCTCTGTAATTGCGCAGCTGGTCCACCAATCACAGAGCCGCAAACGCCAGGCGGAAACAATTAAATATGGTTCAATAACACATTCACTGAATGTAGGCAGATTATTTCCACAGAATTTGTGTTTATTTTATTTAGATGATGATTGTCAAATTATGTTTAAATACATTATAATACAAATTAATAAAATAAATAATATAATAAAAATAAATTGTTTTTATTTATTAAATACAATTATAAATTATTATTTTTATTAAAACAATATTTAAATGTGTATTATTTTAAATAATTTATATAAATATAAATATATATATCTATATATCTATATATATATATATATATATATATATATATATATATATTTTTATTTTTTTTTATTCAAGGGAATAACCTGACTGTTCCCCACTGATATAGCCAATATATAATAATGTATAGAATTTATTCATCTTCAGCAAGTCTACCATTAAAAATAAATGAATTAACTGAAAATGAGTACTAATAGCTACTTCTACTGGAGTAATATTTTATTAGGTTATCTGTACTTTTACTCAAGTAAAATTGAAATAATACTTTTAACTGGATATTTGTATGAGGGCAAGAAACTGTAGTGATGATTCATTCCTTAATGATCAGTGTTTCTGAATGAATCGTCTGAGTTTATGAATTAAAATCAATGACTCTCTCATAAAGACTGCATTTGCATGATCATTGTCTTGATGATCAATTTTGTGACCGATTTTCAGGATGACGTGCTTCTTTTCAAATCAATTGGAATAGTAGGCTATATTAAGTTGAATTTATTGACATGGAATTCATATAGAAACGTTTTAATGCAATAGTTACATGTATACATCAAAATACTAATATAGCCTATGCAAATTCTCCAGGACAGCTTGCGAGTGGAATAATGGCCTACTCAGGTGATAGATATTGTTAAGCATGTCACATCGTCTGTGTTTTTTTAGTTTTTTTTGTAATTAAAACCAAATGCGTTCATCAGTGATTGTATATCAGAGGCAGGGACATGTTTGTGTGCATTTTATTTTGTGGTTTCGATGGAATGAATGGGACTGAAGCGCTCGTCTGTGCACGAGCCGCCGTCAACAACAGCAGCAACAAGCACTCAACACATTTCAGCATCAGATCATCTTTTAATTAACACAAACAAACTAAATGAATACTCTGTTACTCAATTAGAGATGTTTAATTTCTGTACCGCAAAATGTAAAAAATAAATCCGCACTTTTCAAGATGTAGGAGTCACATTTACAGGGGAATATCCCGATCTGTCCGCTTACACGGCAGGCCCAAATGCACGTATCCGATTCATATCTGATTTATTTCCACATATTAATGAGGCCTGAAACCTATCGGAGAACATCGGAATCCATGTGAGTTTTTCCTGCTTACACGTTTGTGGGCCATAACCGATCTGTGCCACATGGGAGGAAAATCAGAATTGGGTCACTTGAACTATGCAGTGTAAATGTGGCCTATGTCGCCATCTACTGACGATGTGACACAAATAGCGAACAATCCCAGTGCTGTTGGACTGTATAACAGGACTATCGGAGAGAAACAACTAAGTTATGTATAATTAATATTTAGACACATTAAAATAATTTTTAACTCACTTTTCTGACTTCTGCTGAGTGTTTGATGTCTTGAATCTTCTTGATTTTGTCCTGGATCACATCTTTCTGTGTCTTCATCAGTTCAGTCTAAAGAGAGAACAACACAGACACATTTATCATAACAGATTTGTCTTCTGAGGAAACTTAAAACATGCAATAAAAATAAAAATTAAATGTTTAATTTCACAAGATCAAAGAAAATCTTATTCCTTATGATATGAGCCTTTTTAAAGCTTAAAAAAATTAAGTTAAAAAGTAACTTCTACCTTCTTCTCTTGGCTCTCCTCTTCTATAGGAACAGTGTTGTGGTTCTTGTGGTCTTTCACAGTGCAGATTGAACACACACATGTCTGATCATCTCTACAGAACAGATCCAGGGGTCTCTCATGTTTCTGACATATATAGTCCTCCAGATTACTCACAGGATCCATCAGTTTGTGTTTCTTCAAACCTGCCACTCTCAAATGACTCTCCAGATGAGTTTCACAGTAAGAGATCTGACACACCAGACACGACTTCAGGGCTTTCAGCTTTCTTTCCTCACAGATGTCACACAGAACTTCAGCTGTTTTCTCAGGACTTTTCTCTTTACAGTGATCTACGAGTTCTCTGAGTGTGGTATTAATCTTGAGATCAGGTCTGTGCTTGAATGCTTCTTTACAGTATGGACAGCTGCAGGTCTGGCTGTTGTCCCAGCACTTATTCAGACAGGTCTTGCAGAAGTTGTGTCCACATGGAGTCGTGACTGGATCAGTGAACACCTCCAGACATATAGAGCACTGAATCTCCTCAGCCAGTGAACTAATGGAGGATGAAAATGCTGGAAAGAGACATTAATTAGGATTAGTGTGAACTCCTTCAATACTGTTTATAAAGAATCCCATGATGCACCTCATGAAGCTGGTTGACTTTAAAGAGTGTCAAAGAGTGATAAAGAGTACTGACTTACAGTACTGAAACTGAAATACAGATCATGTACAGTCAGCTGGTCACAGTGGTGGCGTTTTCAAAATCATAGGTTGGGGTGGGGGGGAGGTTGAGGGTATTCAATCTAGCCCTACAGGGCACAGCACATGGATGAAAATTCCTCACCTGTCGGTGACACACTCATTTAGAGGGGGGGAGTCCAATAAAAAAAAAATTTGAATTAAAAAGAAAAATCAATAATTGAACACTGTGTTGTCAGTTTTGGTATTGTATCAGACATTTGCCCTTAACATTATATAAGAATCAAGCTCAAATGGAGTTTACAAGGTTTCTGACCAGCGAATGACAGAGATCTGCGTTTTGTCTGTCAATAGAACAACTGTATCTGAGCAAGTGCATGACATTATACTCTTTCATCAACTTTTACAGGTTATATTTTATTTAGTGAAAGTGAAAGTGACGTGACATACGGCCAAGTATGGTGACCCATACTCGGAAGTTGTGCTCTGCAATTAACCCATCCAATGCACACACAGAGTCGTGAACACACACACACACACACCGTGAACACACAGCCGGAGCAGTGGGCAGCTATTTATGCTGCAGCATCCAGGGAGCAGTTGGGGGTTCGGTGCATTGCTCAAGGGAACCTCAGTCGTGGAATTGAAGGTGGAGAGAGCGCTGGTTATCCACTCTCTAACCATTAGGCCACGACTTTTATAACATTTATTGTAAACGTATACAATAACGTTTATTGTAGCTATATGGGCGCTTAGTTTTTCTTGTTGTTTAATACACTTGGCCAAAATCAAATGATATAAATACGATGAAGAGTTATATGCACAGATGTGTGCAGCGTGTCAATCTGAATGGAGGCGGGGTGAAGTTTTCGCTGAGAGCTTGAGGATGCAATGGCGTTACAAAGTTTTACCGACAAGCTCTTTTTAATGCTTATCATTGGTTAAATATTTGTCAAAACCCACTGATTTAAAATACTAACAAATTAAGTTTGGATAATTTTCCACGGCACTGCTGGACTGCCATACTCTGCCATACGGAAACGCCGGCCCTGGCTGGTTATTATTATAAAATGAACCCAGACAAGCTGATCAGAACCGAAATGTGAAGCTCATTACACGACCACTTACCAAATAAGTAACTATAAATACATGAACAAGAATTATTCTTGTTAAGCTGAAATTATTTTATTATCTACATACAATCCTGAACTCTACATACTCAATATTATAGTGTTTTTTCTGGGTTATTGTCAGGAGGGAAATGTTCGATACGCCATCTCTTGGTTTTTCTTGCTGTTGGTGAAGATTCTGCCATCGTTCTTTCTCTGACAACACTTAATTGGATCATGACAGCTAAATCAATATTTATATTAAACTGGTTAAAGTGTGAGAACTGATAGTGATGGAAACAGGATCATGCATTTGAAACAAAGTGAGTGACTCGTAAACTTACTGAACAATCTGAACTATGACCTGCTGTATAGATTAAAGACAGTACAAAGATCAAGTGATATACATTCCAATAAACATATATGTCTCCTAACCAAAAATTGGTAAATCTCTCTACAAAATGTATTATATGATTATATATTATATTTTATTTGTTATATTTTAAGAGTAATTCTCATGCTGTTTAATGTTAAAGTGATTTTCAGCTGCAGTGAAGCAGGTTTGTGTTCAGTTTGTCTGCAGCTCATTTACTTCCTGTTTCTTTAGTCTTTATGCAATGCGACAAAATTATAGAAACACCAAACTTTGTTTTACAACCAATTAAATAACATACTTTTAATACAATTGGGATATAATTACAGTGCGGTAAACACCTAAAGCAGCTGAGTATTTGACGCTTAAACCTGCTTCTGTTCAACTTATTCCAGTCTGATATAAACCCTACTAAACCAGACCACTGCCATCAGAAACCTGTTCAGGACTATCTCTCTTATATCTCTTACCTGTGAGTATCAGATGTGTCTAGAAGGGTCTTTGAACAACTCAATATTCTGTTGTTTATAGAGACTGATCGTTTCAGGTGTTCATATAGTTGTTGATCAAGTTAGTTTTACTTTCTCCGAGTCTCTCACTGAACTACAGTGATGTCAGAGCTCCTCCTGTATTCGTGTGTTGGTTCATGTGTCTGTTTGTACTGAGACTGATGTTTCTTTCAGCTCATGAACAAGAGATTAAAGCAGTCTTACAAAAGCTTGATTCTTTATCTACATTTGTGAAGAGTATTCAGGTAAAATTCTGATTAATTTACAGATGTTTACAGATATTATTTTATATTCTTATGGTAACACTTACTTAGTTTTAATATGCTGCAAATAAAAGTGAAAACAGGTGCACTGAAGAGACAACAGCAAGACAACTACCAAAAGGGAATGGTTTTGCAGGTGGTGACCACAGACAATTGCTCTCTCCTTGTCCTTTCTGACTGATTCGTCTTTAGTCTTGTGTTTCTTAGGGTCCTTTTCACTCCATGCATCATGAGGCAGCACCTGCAACCCAGTCTGGTTGCACAGGCAGTCCAGCTCTCCAAGATGGCACCCATATCAGCAGCCACATCACCCTGCAGCCCAAGTCTGGTCACCCACTGAAGCTAAGCAGGGTTTAGCTGGTCAGTACCTGGATGGGAGACCTCCTGGGAAAACTAGGTTGCTGCTTGAAGAGGTGTTGGTGAGGTCAGCAGGGGGTGCACCACGTGCTCTGTGTGGGCTTCCTAACAATCCCCATATCTTCTGATTGGCTTCATCACTCTGTCTCCTCTCCACCAGTAAGCTGGTGTGTGGTGGGCGTTCTGGCGCAACATGGCTGCCGTCACATCATCCAGGTGGATTCTGCACACTGGTGGTGGATTCAAGATTATTTAAATTCAATTCAAGATTATTTGTATAAAATAAGAAACTCTATATATATAATTAACTTATAGCAAAATTTGGTTAATTCAGTATAATCGCTGATGGTTGGCTTCCTCTGAGGTCCTCTCATGAGGAGATGAGGGATGAGGAGATCCCCCTCACAATGTAAAGTGCTTTGAGTGCTTAGAGAAGTGCTATATAAACAAATATTATTAATATCCATACGTACTGTCGCAAGGAGGTCTGATGTGTTTCCCAGCACAGTCTCAAGAGATGGAGGAGATACTGGTAGATGGGCCGCTACATAAGGAGAGCTGGACAAGGCTGTAGAAGGGCTGGAGTGCATTTTTTTATGATTAAACTTTCAGAAACAGAGTCCATGAGGGTGATGTCCTGTAGTGGGATCTGTGCTCAAGTTCAGTATGGTGCAGCTCGACTAGCATTTGCCAGTGAACACCAGAATCAGCAGGTCCACTATTGGCGCCCTGTTCTCTTCACGGATGAGAACAAGTTCACACTGAGCACACGTGACAGATGTGAAAGAGTCTGGAGATGCTGTGGAGAATGTTATGCTGTCTGCAAAATCTTCCAGCATGAGTGGTTTGGTGGCAGTGGGTCGGTGATGGTCTGTGGAGGAATATCTTTGGAGTGTTGCACAGATCTCCATGTGTTAGCCAACAGTACCTTTACTGCTGTTATATACCGTGATGAAATCCTCAGAGACGCTGTCAGATCTTACGCTGGTGCAGTAGCTCTGGGTTCCTCCTGGAGCAGGACAATGACAGACTCGTGTGTCCAGAGTGAACAGGCAGTTTCTGGATGATGAAGGCATTGACTGACCCTCATGTTCCCCAGACCTGAATCCAACTGAGAACCTCTGGGATGTTATGGTTGGATACGTCTAATTGAAATATTTTCAAATTTCAAATTACATAGTGTCAATTTCCAGTTCTTCTGGATTTAGTGTGTCTCAATTTGTTCTGTTTCTTCATGTAATTCCAGAAAGACTGGATGATGATGAGATCAGATCTCTGCGTGGAACACTGGCTGTTGTCAGACAACAGTTGCTGTCCATTGACTGTCCCATAGAAGTGTCTTTCTGTCAATGTAAATTGAGGTATAGGTCAAAATTACAGGTACCGTTGATAGAGCTTTAACCACCCTCAGCTTTAAAATACTTTTTTATAGATTGTCTTTGATATGAACACCATTTACAGAAAGATTATGAGAGTAGATAATAAGGTAATTATTGCTAAATAATTGCATTTCTTTGTTGTTTTGGATTCTTCAAACAGAGAAATGAAAGTAAATGTGAACTTGATAAAATGTGCAAAAACAGATGCATCACATTGCATGCAAACACTCCCACATGTACACGCCTTTTGATGTTGCTCTGACCACGAAGTACATGCATTAAAAACAGTTATTTCCTCTGTGCTCTTACATTTGACGTCGTTGGAGGCCTGAAGAAATATATTGACTTTTGCCTGAGAGAACAAGATGGATGTTCGCAGATATTTGATTCTATATTACTTCTTCGCATTCACCTTTTTCAAATTGGCAGGTAATTGTTTATCTGTCAGTTTGATTAAAAAGTTAACAATCTCTAACCGCCTTTTAAATCTCTCTTCCAGATTGCTCTGAGGTGTCCATTGTCGGAGGAAAAGATGTCAAAAAACCTCAACCATGGATGGTGTCCATTCAGAAGGACCAGATCCATGTGTGTGGAGGAATCCTGATTCAACACCAGTGGGTTTTAACTGCAGCACATTGCCAACGGTAAGGCAACCACTTTGAGCAAACAAATGAACTTGTAAAATATATGTGAAGCATAATATAACCTTTCAAGGAAAAAAATAAAAATCTAGAAATTAGTATTTTTGTAAATTTGTAATTTTTTAATAGTGCAATATTAGTATTTTTCAGCTTAAAATAATTTTCTAAACAGTTAGAACTATTAATTATTTAAATTTTATTTATTATTTAATTAATTATTATTATATATTATTATAAATTATTATTATTATTATTATTAATATTATATATTATTTATTAAATTAATTATTTATTAATTTTATTTTTATTATTTTTATTATTTAAACAATTAGTTTATTTATATTTATTTTAAGAATTTGTAGTTATTTTTTTTCTTTGTTTTCTTTCTTTATTTACTTTTAATACAATCTTCCAGGAACTAATATAAATCTATAAATAATAGCATGTAAACAAAGGTGTCATGCATCTATTTTTCACTTTTCTATTTTTTTTCTCTCTTGAAAGAGCTAGTTTTTTTTTTTTTTTCGATTTGTTTCACTAAAATAATTGTCTAAATGAAAGATACAATCAGTGTTATTTTTTCAGAAAGCCCATCACATCTGTGACAGTTCTCATAGGATCTCTGTCTCTGAGTAAAGGCACTCAGCGTGTTGGCATCCTCAGGTACGAGCACCCGAAAACATTCGATGTAAAGACTAAACAAGATGACATCATGCTCATTAAGGTAAGGAGGGATTAACTGTAGGTGTTGTTTAGAGAGGGTGAGTGTATTCATTTTTCACAGTATGCATTTGAGTGTTGTCTTTTTCTTATTTTTTTCAGCTAAGCAAAAAAGTGAAAGCGAAACCTAAAAAAATCCCTAAAAAGGAACAAAACGTTCCACCTGGAACAAAATGTGTTGTGACAGGTTGGGGAACTACTAATGCTACAGACATGAAACTTTCTGATAAACTGCAAATGTTAGAGGTGACAGTGTTGGACAGGGACCTGTGCAACTGCTACTACAACAGAGATCCTGTGATCACCAAAGACATGCTGTGTGCAGGAAACAAGCAAGAAAACAGAGGCATCTGTTGGGTATGTCATTATTGTGGTCTTTGATCTATGGCTGCAGGCTCTTTGAAATCATCCGTTTACCCGTCTAAAGGAAGATGAACCTTGTGTTCTGTTTCAGGGAGATTCTGGTGGACCTCTGGACTGTAAGAAAAACATAGTTGGAGTGGTGTCAGGGTCAAAAGAATGCGGTGATCCCAAGAAACCAGCTGTGTACACGTTTCTTTCCGAAAGACACATCCGCTGGATCAATAACATGCTGAAAAAGCAATTCAACAGCACAACCTTTTAAGAAGCTAAACTTTTCCAGCATATAGACTTTTTTTAGTTCAGAATGCTGTAAGAAAAAAAAAAAGATTTTGGAAATAAGATTAAATATATATTCACAAAACAATACTGTATTATTTGATACACATGTTTAAACAAGTAGAATAATTGAGCTAACTGAAAATCATGTAAATGCATCCAATATTGCATTAATACAAATTCATTGAAGAACAGTTTCCCTCTGTTCACTCTTGTTATGGTTAAAGACCGGAAGATGACCTACAATTTCTGGTGAAACTCATGAAAGGGAATCATGCACTCTTAATAATAAAGGAGCTTAAAAGGTTCAACTTCACTAGTTAATGACTGCGAAGTGGTTAATTAGACATGTTTTCTTTGCTTGTCTTCTGTTACATTAACACCAAAGCACATCAAGAAAACTCCACTGGCTTTTTATAATATTCTTTGTATGCAAACACAATCAGACACTTCCTCGAAATAATTTAAAATGCTTCTGAAGATTTGTGCAACAGAGATTAAAGATTTTTCTTACTTATAAAACCTAAATGTACATCTGAAGTCTACCTTTAACTTAAGAGTGTAGATAATACGCAACAAAAAACATAGTTTTTGGTGGTAAACATGATGGAAATCTATAAAAAAGGGATTCAATGCCTAATATACAATTCTTACACTGTAAAAGAAAATGATTGTAGTTTTAATGTGATGACTGTAAAGATGCTACCGTAAAAACCTTAAAATGGTTATTGCTAAATTCACTTATTATTTGATGAGAAGCTAATAAATCAAATGGAACATTTCATGTAATGCTACTGTAAAAAAAAATTACATTTACAATTTTTGTAAGTGAAAAAGATCAAGTCATCTTGAAATTAAAATGAAAAACCATAAATTGATATTCCCAGCATTCATTGTGCTGGAGCTTTTTTGATGGTTTCTTTATTTAAATATTTAGTTTATCAGTTATGCACATTAGGGTTTTATGTTATATTGACACAAAAATATTGTGCAGCACAAGTGTTTTCAACATTGATAATAATCATACATATTTCTTGAGCAGTAAATCAGAATATTATGATTTCTGAAGATCACGTGACAGCAAACACTGTATTTTTATCAAATAAATGCAGCCTTGGTGAGCAGAAGAGACTTCATTCAAAAACATAAACAAAAATCTTTGACCTCATTTTCAAGTCATATCATTTTAATTAAAAGATTAAGTCAGCAAACATTTCATTTATAATAATGTGCATCAATGAACTGTTCACAATAATAGCAAAAATAAGAATAAGTAAATAATCACACACTTATGGTCTCTTCCAGTTTTCCCGTCGTAAATCAAACAAGTCCTGCAGCATGACGCGGATTCTGGGAGAGGTTTTCCACTCACTAATAATTTTAATCATCTGGTTAAAATATTGATCCATTCGGGGCTGAAAAGACAAAAAATACAGCAGACTATATGCATGAGTCTTAAATTATATATTATTGAAATAAATATTTTAAATAACATATTTAAATAATCTTAAAAATATATAGTTAAACTATGAATCCATTATGGTAATGGTATGATACCATTAACATCATTATATATTTTATAATTTATTTATTTTATTTTGTTGTGTTTCTGTTGTTTTTATTACTTTAGATTTTTTATTATTATAATTTTTTTATTCTGTATACAATTTTTTTTTTTTTTTTTTTTTTAAGACATATAATGAGCGTGTGTCACCTTGGCCTTCTCATGGTCCAGATCTTTCCCGATGGTGGACAGCAGGCAGCAGAGACACTCCAGACTCTCCTCCTCCTTCTTATTCATCAGTTTGATGATGCAGTCGTGCATGATGTTCTCCGTCAGCATCTTCAGCTTGAACAGCTCCCCAATGAACTTCATGTTGCCTAGCGACCGTCGCTGGGCTTTGTCTTTGGAGTCTTCGAGCTCCTCCTTCAACCTCTGCTTCTCCTCTTCCTGAAGGGGCAGAGACAGGAAGTGAAGTCATACATGCCTTTGAACTATGTAAATAAATAAGAATATAAATATATACATATTGTCATCTTGATATGGATCGTAATTGCAAATCATAATACGTTTAAAACAGCAATAAAATGTGACAGTATCTCGTGCTCTTTGAAGTTGTTGATTATGAAACAACAAAGGCTGTGGATTATTGAAATACATACACTGCATGTGTTAGAATGAAGGACGTTTTTCCCCACGATTTAACGTTTGAAAAAAAAAATGAAGACATTAAGCCAGCAATAAATAATATTGTAATTTTATAGTTTATTTTTTTTAAAGATTCTTAAATTCTAGATTTTTTTATTTTTACAATGAAATATTATAATATAAAAGCATGAAACAAAACAAATATTAATAACAATCGTTATACTGACTTATAATCAAATAAGTAAAATAAAAAATACAAAAACACTAAAAACAAAAATCAATACTAATACAGTAAAAAGGTAAAAAAAAATAAGAACTTTATTTTGTTTTCAGTTTTTTAACTAAGAACAACAATAATAGTTATATTAATAATAAAATTTTTATTGAATAACAACAATAATAATTGTATTATTTTAAAATAAAAACCTTAAATAGTCTTCTATTTTACAGGGAAATTTTACAAAAGTAATAATTTTTATTTAGATTTATATATTTATAATAATAATTATATTTTATTATACACACACACACACACACACACACACACACACACACACACACACACACACACACACACACACACACAAATGGCTAAACAAGCACAGAAAACCTGGAAGTTGATTTATTTTAATAAAATTTTAATCATAATTTTAAATCAGAAACAATGCAAAAAGACTGCCCTGCCACAACCCCTACATATCAGTCCGCTCAGGTGTGTGTGCGTGCGTGTGTGTGTGTGTGTGTGTGTGTGTGCGTGCGTGCGTGCGTGCGTGCGTGCGTGCGTGCGTGCGTGCGTGTGTGTGTGTGTGTGTGTGTGCGTGCGTGCGTGTGTTGTTCATACCCCTGTGGCAGCATCCAGCTCCTTCTGCTTCTCAAACGTTTCATCATCTTTGTCCTTCTCAAACTCTCTCTGACAACGATTCAGCAGCAGCTTCCTGAAATTCACCATCACCCCAGGATTATCTGTGCTGGGAACTTCCAGCTGTGATGAGAGATAGATGATAAAACACAAACTAGATGCTGTAGGAGCTGCTTTTGCGGTCACAGCGTTTGGCTCACACTCACCCCCTGCAGGCAGCGGCACATGTTGGCGTAGACGTCAGAGAAGTTGGGCTCAGAAATGGTCTTCTCGAAGATGAGGTCGACCACTCCTTTCAGTCGCTCCTCTGTGTTGATGGTCAGTTCTGTTACCTGCCTCATCAGCGGCTGGAACGTCTGCGGCGTCAGTGTGTTCAACACTCTCTGCACGCGTCTGAACAGCTCCTGTGTCTTCAAGAACTCGGGCTCGTCCTCGTCTGCGCGTCCGCTGCGCTTCACTGGCGGTTTACTGGCCTTCTGTCCTTTATTCAGCTGGGCGTCTTCAGTGAGGGAAACGCTCGCGATCATCTTCCACGGCTTCTTCCCGCACTGACCCTGACCTGAACAACTAGGGCTGCTCAGACCAGACGGCTAGTGAGAGAGAAAGATATGCATTATACTTATAAACATACTTAAGTTATATCATATTAGTATTATATAAGTACAAGTAAATGGAAAATAAGCAAATACATATATAAAAATGTTCATACACCTCTTGAGTAGCAAGATTGTGTTCCGTTTGAACTCTTTTTCAATTTTGTATTTTTACATTTACATTTACATTTAGTCATTTAGCACACGCTTTTATCCAAAGCGATTTACAATTGGGGAGTACATAAAGCGATTAATCTTGAAGAGGCAAACATACAGAGGAAGTGCCAATAACACCAAGTCTCAGGCATTGTTCAAATAAGTACAAGCTAGCAAGGGAAGGAGAGAAAGATAAAGAGAAAGATGAAGATTTTGAAAAAAGTGAAAGAATTATTAATTTTATATATATATATATATTTTTTTTTAAGTAGTCAAGTAGAGTTGAAAGAGATGAGTTTTCAGTTGTTGCTTGAAATTTGACAGGGATCCAGCATTCCGGATGGGGGGGGGAGATCATTCCACCGGCCAGGAACGGTGAACGAGAATGTTCTGGAGAGTGATTTTGAGCCTCTCTGTGATGGTACCATGAGACGTCGCTCACTAGCAGATCTCAGACTTCTGGAGGGGATGTAAATTCGTAATAGTGAGTGGAAGTAGGTGGGTGTTGAGCCTGTGGTTGTTTTATATGCAAGCATCAGTGTCTTGAACTGGATGCGAGCTGCAACTGGTAGCCAGTGCAAGGACACAAAGAGAGGTGTAACATGGGCTCTTTTGGGCTCGTTGAAGACCAGTCGTGCCGCTGCATTCTGAATCATTTGTAGAGGTTTGATTGTGTTTGATGGAAGTCCAGCTAGAAGAGCATTGCAGTAGTCCAGTCTAGAAATGACAAGGGCCTGGACAAGAAGTTGTGCAGCATGCTCTGTCAGAAAGGGCCTGATCTTTCTGATGTTGTGTAGTGCAAACCTGCAAGATCGAGCAGTCTTTGCAATGTGCTCTTTGAAGGTCAGCTGGCCGTCGAAGATTACACCAAGATTTCTGACTGAAGCTGATGGGGTAATTGTTGATGAACCCAACTGAATCGTGAAATCATGCTGTAGAGTTGGAGTTGCAGGGAAGACAAGAAGCTCAGTCTTTGCCAGGTTGAGCTGTAGATGATGTTCTTTCATCCATGCCGAGATGTCCACCAGGCAGCCTGAGATCCGTGCAGCTACCGTTGGATCATCTGGTCGAAATGAGAGATAGAGCTGTGTGTCATCAGCATAGAAATGGTAGGAGAAGCCATGTGCCTGTATGATGGGAGCCAGTGATGTAGTGTATGTGGAGAAGAGGAGGGGTCCAAGAACCGATCCCTGGGGAACCCGTTGACCAATTTATGTGCTTTGGATACATCACCACACCAGGCCACCCTGAAAGACCGACCAGTGAGATAGGATTCAAACCAGCGAAGTGGAATCCCAGTGATATCCAGTGATGAGAGGGTGGACAGGAGGATCTGATGATTGACAGTGTCAAAAGCGGCAGACAGATCCAGCAGAATGAGGACTGATGATTTGGAATTGGCTTTTGCAATTCGCAGGGCTTCAGTGACCGATAGTAGCGCAGTCTCAGTTGAATGGCCACTCCTGAAACCTGACTGTTTAGCGTCCAGTTTGTTGTTCTGTGAAAGAAACAATGAGACCTGGTTGAAGACAACTCGTTCGAGTGTTTTGGCAATGAATGGAAGGAGAGAGACAGGTCTGTAGTTTTCTAAAAGAGAAGTGTTTAATGTAGGTTTTTTGAGCAGTGGGGTTACTCGAGCCTGCTTGAATGCAGTGGGGAAGATGCCTGTGAGGAGAGATGTGTTGATAATGTGTGTGAGTGATGGTAAGAGTGCGGGAGAGATTGCTTGGAGAAGGTGTGAGGGGATTGGATCTAGAGGACATGTTGTAGGATGGCTGGAGAGGAGAAGTTTGGATACTTCCACCTCAGTGAGGGGACAGAAGGAGAAGATGGGAGTTTGAGCAGTGGATCTAGTTGGTTGGGGGTCCTGTGTGAGTGGAGGTGTGAAAACTGACTACTGACTACTATTTTTGGGTAAGAATTCATTCCAACATAAGAAAAACATTTCTGAAATAGCATTTAGATGTATTTACACAGTTTAATGTATCTCAGATTGGACATGGATGCATTTAAACTGCAGTTACAGAAGCAAAAATAGGCCTAATGTTTTGATTTTAACAAAATGTTGAATACTGACATTTAAAATAATTCAAAACATGAAAAAAATTGTCGAAATGTGAAATTAAAACCGCCAGTAGGTGACAGCAATTGCCTGTTAATGAGTGAGTCATTGAGATTCAATCCATTTATTCAAACGGATCATTGTTTAAGTGAATTCTTAACTGTTTGGAGGATAGATTAAGGGTTTGGGACTGCTGTCTTGAACTGAACTCGATGCGTCCGGTGTGCAAAACATTTGCTCTAGAGGCGGTGCTTCTCGTCCAGTGTGCGACTGACTTTCAGAAACAGCGCAGGGAGTGACTGATATCTACAGCAACCGCGGGGTTCACCTCGGTTCTATTAATTTTGTTGTGGCCACGAGTTGCATGAACATAGCAACACGGGATTATATATATATATATTCTGTAAATAGTGTTCCTGTGGCTCAGTGGTAGAGCATTGTGTTAGCAGCGCAAACGTTGTGGGTTCAATTCCCAGGGAACACATGTACTGACAAAAAATGTATAACCTGAATACACTGTAAGTCGCTTTGGATAAAAGCGTCTGATAAATGCATAAATGTAAATGTAAAATGTAAATAAAGTTGCTATGAAATCTACATTTTATAGAGCAGCGAAATGTCACGATTCTCAACACCACCGCAGAATACCTAATATTAGTAAAAAAGAAAAGGGTCCTCAAAATTATTTCATATAATTTAACTGGCAATAATAAAAGAGCAAAATAATACAATAGAATAAAAATATACAAATGAAACAAACTGTGCTTTAAGTTTTTCTAATGCAAGTCTAAAGTATGCAGTTAACAGCCTAACCTAATGTAATGCACTTAAACAATGATCCGCTAAAAGATGACTTTACATGTTCATGTTGTGTTCTGTCCATACCTGTCAACATTTGGGTATAAACCCATACACGGGGGAAAACGGGAGAGTTGACAGACAGGTACGGTTCTGTCTCTGAGCGCATACACTGTAATATTCCTCAGGAAGCACATGTTCTCTGTCACGCTTTTAAAAACACATTTAATCAACTTAAATAAATCAAGCACGTCCCGTTTTACTAAAGCCTTGTTCCATGATTTATCTGATTTGCGCATTAAATTGGCCTTTTATGGAGGAACAAAAGAGCACCGCTGGAAAGAGGGCGGAACGGGGCGCAATAATCGTTTTATATCGATTACTGTATTTTCATAATCGTTGGAGGCCGAAATCAAAATCGAAACTGAATTTTGATTAATTGCACAGCCCTAATATAAAATAATATACAAACATGCTAATTATAATAATATATAAATACTATGGAAAAAGACGATCAGTTAATGAACACAGCACGACTAGGATGGATAAAAAGGTTTTCTTGTATGTTTATTCTATTTTATGTTTTTATGTAACAGTTATTCATGATAAACTTAATTGTAATGCGGTCTACACCGCATACAATAGCCTACACTCGAACAGCCTGAGGTTAATATAATAATTTAATAGCTAATGTAATCATTTCTATAATAACTACTATGATAATTTCTTAATTCAAAATAAGATATTAATAATTCTATCTCTGATAATCCCGGGTTGCTATGGTCATGCAGGTTTGTTTACGCATTATACTCGTGGCCATGAGAAAAATATGTTGTTCCTTCAACATAATATCCTTACATTGAGTTATGATGTCCTGATATAACTTAAGTGAAAAACCTCATTACAAACGCATCATCACACAGTCGGTCTGTGCACATCATGACAGCGCTCACAGCAAAACAATTAGCGATATATACTTCATGACAAACATACATGATTTATAATAAACAATATTATTAGTAGTAAATGTCCTCACTTACATTATTTCCGGCTTCCATCATTATGTGTGCGCTAGTTTTCTCCAGAGATCTCAGAGCAGGCGGAACTTGTCATAAAGTTAGTGATAACAAGGCCGGCTCATTTACAGGGAAGATATGATTAGTCAGTTTTTATATCAATTTAAATGATGCTCCCATTGGCCCTCTGTAATTGCGCAGCTGGTCCACCAATCACAGAGCCGCAAACGCCAGGCGGAAACAATTAAATATGGTTCAATAACACATTCACTGAATGTAGGCAGATTATTTCCACAGAATTTGTGTTTATTTTATTTAGATGATGATTGTCAAATTATGTTTAAATACATTATAATACAAATTAATAAAATAAATAATATAATAAAAATAAATTGTTTTTATTTATTAAATACAATTATAAATTATTATTTTTATTAAAACAATATTTAAATGTGTATTATTTTAAATAATTTATATAAATATAAATATATATATCTATATATCTATATATATATATATATATATATATATATATATATATATTTTTATTTTTTTTTATTCAAGGGAATAACCTGACTGTTCCCCACTGATATAGCCAATATATAATAATGTATAGAATTTATTCATCTTCAGCAAGTCTACCATTAAAAATAAATGAATTAACTGAAAATGAGTACTAATAGCTACTTCTACTGGAGTAATATTTTATTAGGTTATCTGTACTTTTACTCAAGTAAAATTGAAATAATACTTTTAACTGGATATTTGTATGAGGGCAAGAAACTGTAGTGATGATTCATTCCTTAATGATCAGTGTTTCTGAATGAATCGTCTGAGTTTATGAATTAAAATCAATGACTCTCTCATAAAGACTGCATTTGCATGATCATTGTCTTGATGATCAATTTTGTGACCGATTTTCAGGATGACGTGCTTCTTTTCAAATCAATTGGAATAGTAGGCTATATTAAGTTGAATTTATTGACATGGAATTCATATAGAAACGTTTTAATGCAATAGTTACATGTATACATCAAAATACTAATATAGCCTATGCAAATTCTCCAGGACAGCTTGCGAGTGGAATAATGGCCTACTCAGGTGATAGATATTGTTAAGCATGTCACATCGTCTGTGTTTTTTTAGTTTTTTTTGTAATTAAAACCAAATGCGTTCATCAGTGATTGTATATCAGAGGCAGGGACATGTTTGTGTGCATTTTATTTTGTGGTTTCGATGGAATGAATGGGACTGAAGCGCTCGTCTGTGCACGAGCCGCCGTCAACAACAGCAGCAACAAGCACTCAACACATTTCAGCATCAGATCATCTTTTAATTAACACAAACAAACTAAATGAATACTCTGTTACTCAATTAGAGATGTTTAATTTCTGTACCGCAAAATGTAAAAAATAAATCCGCACTTTTCAAGATGTAGGAGTCACATTTACAGGGGAATATCCCGATCTGTCCGCTTACACGGCAGGCCCAAATGCACGTATCCGATTCATATCTGATTTATTTCCACATATTAATGAGGCCTGAAACCTATCGGAGAACATCGGAATCCATGTGAGTTTTTCCTGCTTACACGTTTGTGGGCCATAACCGATCTGTGCCACATGGGAGGAAAATCAGAATTGGGTCACTTGAACTATGCAGTGTAAATGTGGCCTATGTCGCCATCTACTGACGATGTGACACAAATAGCGAACAATCCCAGTGCTGTTGGACTGTATAACAGGACTATCGGAGAGAAACAACTAAGTTATGTATAATTAATATTTAGACACATTAAAATAATTTTTAACTCACTTTTCTGACTTCTGCTGAGTGTTTGATGTCTTGAATCTTCTTGATTTTGTCCTGGATCACATCTTTCTGTGTCTTCATCAGTTCAGTCTAAAGAGAGAACAACACAGACACATTTATCATAACAGATTTGTCTTCTGAGGAAACTTAAAACATGCAATAAAAATAAAAATTAAATGTTTAATTTCACAAGATCAAAGAAAATCTTATTCCTTATGATATGAGCCTTTTTAAAGCTTAAAAAAATTAAGTTAAAAAGTAACTTCTACCTTCTTCTCTTGGCTCTCCTCTTCTATAGGAACAGTGTTGTGGTTCTTGTGGTCTTTCACAGTGCAGATTGAACACACACATGTCTGATCATCTCTACAGAACAGATCCAGGGGTCTCTCATGTTTCTGACATATATAGTCCTCCAGATTACTCACAGGATCCATCAGTTTGTGTTTCTTCAAACCTGCCACTCTCAAATGACTCTCCAGATGAGTTTCACAGTAAGAGATCTGACACACCAGACACGACTTCAGGGCTTTCAGCTTTCTTTCCTCACAGATGTCACACAGAACTTCAGCTGTTTTCTCAGGACTTTTCTCTTTACAGTGATCTACGAGTTCTCTGAGTGTGGTATTAATCTTGAGATCAGGTCTGTGCTTGAATGCTTCTTTACAGTATGGACAGCTGCAGGTCTGGCTGTTGTCCCAGCACTTATTCAGACAGGTCTTGCAGAAGTTGTGTCCACATGGAGTCGTGACTGGATCAGTGAACACCTCCAGACATATAGAGCACTGAATCTCCTCAGCCAGTGAACTAATGGAGGATGAAAATGCTGGAAAGAGACATTAATTAGGATTAGTGTGAACTCCTTCAATACTGTTTATAAAGAATCCCATGATGCACCTCATGAAGCTGGTTGACTTTAAAGAGTGTCAAAGAGTGATAAAGAGTACTGACTTACAGTACTGAAACTGAAATACAGATCATGTACAGTCAGCTGGTCACAGTGGTGGCGTTTTCAAAATCATAGGTTGGGGTGGGGGGGAGGTTGAGGGTATTCAATCTAGCCCTACAGGGCACAGCACATGGATGAAAATTCCTCACCTGTCGGTGACACACTCATTTAGAGGGGGGGAGTCCAATAAAAAAAAAATTTGAATTAAAAAGAAAAATCAATAATTGAACACTGTGTTGTCAGTTTTGGTATTGTATCAGACATTTGCCCTTAACATTATATAAGAATCAAGCTCAAATGGAGTTTACAAGGTTTCTGACCAGCGAATGACAGAGATCTGCGTTTTGTCTGTCAATAGAACAACTGTATCTGAGCAAGTGCATGACATTATACTCTTTCATCAACTTTTACAGGTTATATTTTATTTAGTGAAAGTGAAAGTGACGTGACATACGGCCAAGTATGGTGACCCATACTCGGAAGTTGTGCTCTGCAATTAACCCATCCAATGCACACACAGAGTCGTGAACACACACACACACACACCGTGAACACACAGCCGGAGCAGTGGGCAGCTATTTATGCTGCAGCATCCAGGGAGCAGTTGGGGGTTCGGTGCATTGCTCAAGGGAACCTCAGTCGTGGAATTGAAGGTGGAGAGAGCGCTGGTTATCCACTCTCTAACCATTAGGCCACGACTTTTATAACATTTATTGTAAACGTATACAATAACGTTTATTGTAGCTATATGGGCGCTTAGTTTTTCTTGTTGTTTAATACACTTGGCCAAAATCAAATGATATAAATACGATGAAGAGTTATATGCACAGATGTGTGCAGCGTGTCAATCTGAATGGAGGCGGGGTGAAGTTTTCGCTGAGAGCTTGAGGATGCAATGGCGTTACAAAGTTTTACCGACAAGCTCTTTTTAATGCTTATCATTGGTTAAATATTTGTCAAAACCCACTGATTTAAAATACTAACAAATTAAGTTTGGATAATTTTCCACGGCACTGCTGGACTGCCATACTCTGCCATACGGAAACGCCGGCCCTGGCTGGTTATTATTATAAAATGAACCCAGACAAGCTGATCAGAACCGAAATGTGAAGCTCATTACACGACCACTTACCAAATAAGTAACTATAAATACATGAACAAGAATTATTCTTGTTAAGCTGAAATTATTTTATTATCTACATACAATCCTGAACTCTACATACTCAATATTATAGTGTTTTTTCTGGGTTATTGTCAGGAGGGAAATGTTCGATACGCCATCTCTTGGTTTTTCTTGCTGTTGGTGAAGATTCTGCCATCGTTCTTTCTCTGACAACACTTAATTGGATCATGACAGCTAAATCAATATTTATATTAAACTGGTTAAAGTGTGAGAACTGATAGTGATGGAAACAGGATCATGCATTTGAAACAAAGTGAGTGACTCGTAAACTTACTGAACAATCTGAACTATGACCTGCTGTATAGATTAAAGACAGTACAAAGATCAAGTGATATACATTCCAATAAACATATATGTCTCCTAACCAAAAATTGGTAAATCTCTCTACAAAATGTATTATATGATTATATATTATATTTTATTTGTTATATTTTAAGAGTAATTCTCATGCTGTTTAATGTTAAAGTGATTTTCAGCTGCAGTGAAGCAGGTTTGTGTTCAGTTTGTCTGCAGCTCATTTACTTCCTGTTTCTTTAGTCTTTATGCAATGCGACAAAATTATAGAAACACCAAACTTTGTTTTACAACCAATTAAATAACATACTTTTAATACAATTGGGATATAATTACAGTGCGGTAAACACCTAAAGCAGCTGAGTATTTGACGCTTAAACCTGCTTCTGTTCAACTTATTCCAGTCTGATATAAACCCTACTAAACCAGACCACTGCCATCAGAAACCTGTTCAGGACTATCTCTCTTATATCTCTTACCTGTGAGTATCAGATGTGTCTAGAAGGGTCTTTGAACAACTCAATATTCTGTTGTTTATAGAGACTGATCGTTTCAGGTGTTCATATAGTTGTTGATCAAGTTAGTTTTACTTTCTCCGAGTCTCTCACTGAACTACAGTGATGTCAGAGCTCCTCCTGTATTCGTGTGTTGGTTCATGTGTCTGTTTGTACTGAGACTGATGTTTCTTTCAGCTCATGAACAAGAGATTAAAGCAGTCTTACAAAAGCTTGATTCTTTATCTACATTTGTGAAGAGTATTCAGGTAAAATTCTGATTAATTTACAGATGTTTACAGATATTATTTTATATTCTTATGGTAACACTTACTTAGTTTTAATATGCTGCAAATAAAAGTGAAAACAGGTGCACTGAAGAGACAACAGCAAGACAACTACCAAAAGGGAATGGTTTTGCAGGTGGTGACCACAGACAATTGCTCTCTCCTTGTCCTTTCTGACTGATTCGTCTTTAGTCTTGTGTTTCTTAGGGTCCTTTTCACTCCATGCATCATGAGGCAGCACCTGCAACCCAGTCTGGTTGCACAGGCAGTCCAGCTCTCCAAGATGGCACCCATATCAGCAGCCACATCACCCTGCAGCCCAAGTCTGGTCACCCACTGAAGCTAAGCAGGGTTTAGCTGGTCAGTACCTGGATGGGAGACCTCCTGGGAAAACTAGGTTGCTGCTTGAAGAGGTGTTGGTGAGGTCAGCAGGGGGTGCACCACGTGCTCTGTGTGGGCTTCCTAACAATCCCCATATCTTCTGATTGGCTTCATCACTCTGTCTCCTCTCCACCAGTAAGCTGGTGTGTGGTGGGCGTTCTGGCGCAACATGGCTGCCGTCACATCATCCAGGTGGATTCTGCACACTGGTGGTGGATTCAAGATTATTTAAATTCAATTCAAGATTATTTGTATAAAATAAGAAACTCTATATATATAATTAACTTATAGCAAAATTTGGTTAATTCAGTATAATCGCTGATGGTTGGCTTCCTCTGAGGTCCTCTCATGAGGAGATGAGGGATGAGGAGATCCCCCTCACAATGTAAAGTGCTTTGAGTGCTTAGAGAAGTGCTATATAAACAAATATTATTAATATCCATACGTACTGTCGCAAGGAGGTCTGATGTGTTTCCCAGCACAGTCTCAAGAGATGGAGGAGATACTGGTAGATGGGCCGCTACATAAGGAGAGCTGGACAAGGCTGTAGAAGGGCTGGAGTGCATTTTTTTATGATTAAACTTTCAGAAACAGAGTCCATGAGGGTGATGTCCTGTAGTGGGATCTGTGCTCAAGTTCAGTATGGTGCAGCTCGACTAGCATTTGCCAGTGAACACCAGAATCAGCAGGTCCACTATTGGCGCCCTGTTCTCTTCACGGATGAGAACAAGTTCACACTGAGCACACGTGACAGATGTGAAAGAGTCTGGAGATGCTGTGGAGAATGTTATGCTGTCTGCAAAATCTTCCAGCATGAGTGGTTTGGTGGCAGTGGGTCGGTGATGGTCTGTGGAGGAATATCTTTGGAGTGTTGCACAGATCTCCATGTGTTAGCCAACAGTACCTTTACTGCTGTTATATACCGTGATGAAATCCTCAGAGACGCTGTCAGATCTTACGCTGGTGCAGTAGCTCTGGGTTCCTCCTGGAGCAGGACAATGACAGACTCGTGTGTCCAGAGTGAACAGGCAGTTTCTGGATGATGAAGGCATTGACTGACCCTCATGTTCCCCAGACCTGAATCCAACTGAGAACCTCTGGGATGTTATGGTTGGATACGTCTAATTGAAATATTTTCAAATTTCAAATTACATAGTGTCAATTTCCAGTTCTTCTGGATTTAGTGTGTCTCAATTTGTTCTGTTTCTTCATGTAATTCCAGAAAGACTGGATGATGATGAGATCAGATCTCTGCGTGGAACACTGGCTGTTGTCAGACTAGTGAGTGGAAGTAGGTGGGTGTTGAGCCTGTGGTTGTTTTATATGCAAGCATCAGTGTCTTGAACTGGATGCGAGCTGCAACTGGTAGCCAGTGCAAGGACACAAAGAGAGGTGTAACATGGGCTCTTTTGGGCTCGTTGAAGACCAGTCGTGCCGCTGCATTCTGAATCATTTGTAGAGGTTTGATTGTGTTTGATGGAAGTCCAGCTAGAAGAGCATTGCAGTAGTCCAGTCTAGAAATGACAAGGGCCTGGACAAGAAGTTGTGCAGCATGCTCTGTCAGAAAGGGCCTGATCTTTCTGATGTTGTGTAGTGCAAACCTGCAAGATCGAGCAGTCTTTGCAATGTGCTCTTTGAAGGTCAGCTGGCCGTCGAAGATTACACCAAGATTTCTGACTGAAGCTGATGGGGTAATTGTTGATGAACCCAACTGAATCGTGAAATCATGCTGTAGAGTTGGAGTTGCAGGGAAGACAAGAAGCTCAGTCTTTGCCAGGTTGAGCTGTAGATGATGTTCTTTCATCCATGCCGAGATGTCCACCAGGCAGCCTGAGATCCGTGCAGCTACCGTTGGATCATCTGGTCGAAATGAGAGATAGAGCTGTGTGTCATCAGCATAGAAATGGTAGGAGAAGCCATGTGCCTGTATGATGGGAGCCAGTGATGTAGTGTATGTGGAGAAGAGGAGGGGTCCAAGAACCGATCCCTGGGGAACCCCGTTGACCAATTTATGTGCTTTGGATACATCACCACACCAGGCCACCCTGAAAGACCGACCAGTGAGATAGGATTCAAACCAGCGAAGTGGAATCCCAGTGATATCCAGTGATGAGAGGGTGGACAGGAGGATCTGATGATTGACAGTGTCAAAAGCGGCAGACAGATCCAGCAGAATGAGGACTGATGATTTGGAATTGGCTTTTGCAATTCGCAGGGCTTCAGTGACCGATAGTAGCGCAGTCTCAGTTGAATGGCCACTCCTGAAACCTGACTGTTTAGCGTCCAGTTTGTTGTTCTGTGAAAGAAACAATGAGACCTGGTTGAAGACAACTCGTTCGAGTGTTTTGGCAATGAATGGAAGGAGAGAGACAGGTCTGTAGTTTTCTAAAAGAGAAGTGTTTAATGTAGGTTTTTTGAGCAGTGGGGTTACTCGAGCCTGCTTGAATGCAGTGGGGAAGATGCCTGTGAGGAGAGATGTGTTGATAATGTGTGTGAGTGATGGTAAGAGTGCGGGAGAGATTGCTTGGAGAAGGTGTGAGGGGATTGGATCTAGAGGACATGTTGTAGGATGGCTGGAGAGGAGAAGTTTGGATACTTCCACCTCAGTGAGGGGACAGAAGGAGAAGATGGGAGTTTGAGCAGTGGATCTAGTTGGTTGGGGGTCCTGTGTGAGTGGAGGTGAAAACTGACTACTGACTACTATTTTTGGGTAAGAATTCATTCCAACATAAGAAAACATTTCTGAAATAGCATTTAGATGTATTTACACAGTTTAATGTATCTCAGATTGGACATGGATGCATTTAAACTGCAGTTACAGAAGCAAAAATAGGCCTAATGTTTTGATTTTAACAAAATGTTGAATACTGACATTTAAAATAATTCAAAACATGAAAAAAATTGTCGAAATGTGAAATTAAAACCGCCAGTAGGTGACAGCAATTGCCTGTTAATGAGTGAGTCATTGAGATTCAATCCATTTATTCAAACGGATCATTGTTTAAGTGAATTCTTAACTGTTTGGAGGATAGATTAAAGGGTTTTGGACGGCCGTCTTGAACTGAACTCGATGCGTCCGGTGTGCAAAACATTTGCTCTAGAGGCAGTGCTTCTCCTCCAGTGTGCGTCCGACTTTCAGAAACAGTGCAGGGAGTGACTGATATCTACGGTAACCGCGGGGTTCACCTCGGTTCTATTAATTCTGTTGTGGCCACGAGTTGCGTGAACATAGCAACACGGGATTATATATATATATTCTGTAAATAGTGTTCCTGTGGCTCAGTGGTAGAGCATTGTGTTAGCAGCGCAAACGTTGTGGGTTCAATTCCCAGGGAACACATGTACTGACAAAAAATGTATAACCTGAATACACTGTAAGTCTCTTTGGATAAAAGCATCTGATAAATGCATAAATGTAAATGTAAAATGTAAATAAAGTTGCTATGAAATCTACATTTTATAGAGCAGCGAAATGTCACGATTCTCAACACCACCGCAGAATACCTAATATTAGTAAAAAAGAAAAGGGTCCTCAAAATTATTTCATATAATTTAACTGGCAATAATAAAAGAGCAAAATAATACAATAGAATAAAAAATATACAAATGAAACAAACTGTGCTTTAAGTTTTTCTAATGCAAGTCTAAAGTATGCAGTTAACAGCCTAACCTAATGTAATGCACTTAAACAATGATCCGCTAAAAGATGACTTTACATGTTCATGTTGTGTTCTGTCCATACCTGTCAACATTTGGGTATAAACCCATACACGGGGAAAACGGGAGAGTTGACAGACAGGTACGGTTCTGTCTCTGAGCGCATACACTGTAATATTCCTCAGGAAGCACATGTTCTCTGTCACGCTTTTAAAAACACATTTAATCAACTTAAATAAATCAAGCACGTCCCGTTTTACTAAAGCCTTGTTCCATGATTTATCTGATTTGCGCATTAAATTGGCCTTTTATGGAGGAACAAAAGAGCACCGCTGGAAAGAGGGCGGAACGGGGCGCAATAATCGTTTTATATCGATTACTGTATTTTCATAATCGTTGGAGGCCGAAATCGAAACTGAATTTTGATTAATTGCACAGCCCTAATATAAAATAATATACAAACATGCTAATTATAATAATATATAAATACTATGGAAAAAGACGATCGGTTAATGAACACAGCAAGACTGTGATGGATAAAAATGTTTTCTTGTATGTTTATTCTATTTTATGTTCTTTATGTAACATTTATTCATGATACACTTAATTGTAATGCGGTCTACATCGCATGCAATAGCCTACACTCGAACAGCCTGAGGTTAATATAATAATTTAATAGCTAATGTAATCATTTCTATAATAACTACTATGATAATTTCTTAATTCAAAATAAGATATTAATAATTCTATCTCTGATAATCCCGGGTTGCTATGGTCACGCAGGTTTGTTTACGCATTATACTCGTGGCCATGAGAAAAATATGTTGTTCCTTCAACATAATATCCTTACATCGAGTTATGATGTCCTGATATAACTTAAGTGAAAAACCTCATTACAAACGCATCATCACACAGTCGGTCTGTGCACATCATGACAGCGCTCACAGCAAAACAAATTAGCGATATATACTTCATGACAAACATACATGATTTATAATAAACAATATTATTAGTAGTAAATGTCCTCACTTACATTATTTCCGGCTTCCATCATTATGTGTGCGCTAGTTTTCTCCAGAGATCTCAGAGCAGGCGGAACTTGTCATAAAGTTAGTGATAACAAGGCCGGCTCATTTACAGGGAAGATATGATTAGTCAGTTTTTATATCAATTTAAATGATGCTCCCATTGGCCCTCTGTAATTGCGCAGCTGGTCCACCAATCACAGAGCCGCAAACGCCAGGCGGAAACAATTAAATATGGTTCAATAACACATTCACTGAATGTAGGCAGATTATTTCCACAGAATTTGTGTTTATTTTATTTAGATGATGATTGTCAAATTATGTTTAAATACATTATAATACAAATTAATAAAATAAATAATATAATAAAAATAAATTGTTTTTATTTATTAAATACAATTATAAATTATTATTTTTATTAAAACAATATTTAAATGTGTATTATTTTAAATAATTTATATAAATATAAATATATATATCTATATATCTATATATATATATATATATATATATATATATATATATTTTTTATTTTTTTTTATTCAAGGGAATAACCTGACTGTTCCCCACTGATATAGCCAATATATAATAATGTATAGAATTTATTCATCTTCAGCAAGTCTACCATTAAAAATAAATGAATTAACTGAAAATGAGTACTAATAGCTACTTCTACTGGAGTAATATTTTATTAGGTTATCTGTACTTTTACTCAAGTAAAATTGAAATAATACTTTTAACTGGATATTTGTATGAGGGCAAGAAACTGTAGTGATGATTCATTCCTTAATGATCAGTGTTTCTGAATGAATCGTCTGAGTTTATGAATATAAATCAATGACTCTCTCATAAAGACTGCATTTGCATGATCATTGTCTTGATGATCAATTTTGTGACCGATTTTCAGGATGACGTGCTTCTTTTCAAATCAATTGGAATAGTAGGCTATATTAAGTTGAATTTATTGACATGGAATTCATATAGAAACGTTTTAATGCAATAGTTACATGTATACATCAAAATACTAATATAGCCTATGCAAATTCTCCAGGACAGCTTGCGAGTGGAATAATGGCCTACTCAGGTGATAGATATTGTTAAGCATGTCACATCGTCTGTGTTTTTTTAGTTTTTTTTGTAATTAAAACCAAATGCGTTCATCAGTGATTGTATATCAGAGGCAGGGACATGTTTGTGTGCATTTTATTTTGTGGTTTCGATGGAATGAATGGGACTGAAGCGCTCGTCTGTGCACGAGCCGCCGTCAACAACAGCAGCAACAAGCACTCAACACATTTCAGCATCAGATCATCTTTTAATTAACACAAACAAACTAAATGAATACTCTGTTACTCAATTAGAGATGTTTAATTTCTGTACCGCAAAATGTAAAAAATAAATCCGCACTTTTCAAGATGTAGGAGTCACATTTACAGGGGAATATCCCGATCTGTCCGCTTACACGGCAGGCCCAAATGCACATATCTGATTTATTTCCACATATTAATGAGGCCTGAAACCTATCGGAGAACATCGGAATCCATGTGAGTTTTTCCTGCTTACACGTTTGTGGGCCATAACCGATCTGTGCCACATGGGAGGAACAAATCAGAATTGGGTCACTTGAACTATGCAGTGTAAATGTGGCCTATGTCGCCATCTACTGACGATGTGACACAAATAGCGAACAATCCCAGTGCTGTTGGACTGTATAACAGGACTATGGGAGAGACACAACTGAATTATGTATAATTAATATTTAGACACATTTAAATAATTTTTAACTCACGTTTCTGACTTCTGCTGAGTGTTTGATGTCTTGAATATTCTTGATTTTGTCCTGGATCACATCTTTCTGTGTCTTCATCAGTTCAGTCTATGGAGAGAACAACACAGAAACATTTATAATAACAGATTTGTCTTCTGAGGAAACTTAAAACATGCAATAAAAATTGAATGTTTTATTTCACAAGATCAAAGGAAATCTGATTCCTTATGATACGAGCCTTTTTAAAGCTTAAAAAAATTAAGCTTAAAAGTAACTTCTACCTTCTTCTCTTGGCTCTCCTCTTCTATAGGAACAGTGTTGTGGTTCTTGTGGTCTGTCGCAGTACAGAACGAACACACACATGTCTGATCATCTCTACAGAACAGATCCAGGGGTCTCTCATGTTTCTGACATATATAGTCCTCCAGATTACTCACAGGATCCATCAGTTTGTGTTTCTTCAAACCTGCCACTCTCAAATGACTCTCCAGATGAGTTTCACAGTAAGAGCTCTGACACACCAGACACGACTTCAGGGCTTTCAGCTTTCTTTCCTCACAGATGTCACACAGAACTTCAGCTGTTTTCTCAGGACTTTTCTCTTTACAGTGATCTACGAGCTCTCTGAGTGTGGTATTAATCTTGAGATCAGGTCTGTGCTTGAATGCTTCTTTACAGTATGGACAGCTGCAGGTCTGGCTGTTGTCCCAGCACTTATTCAGACAGGTCTTGCAGAAGTTGTGTCCACATGGAGTCGTGACTGGATCAGTGAACACCTCCAGACATATAGAGCACTGAATCTCCTCAGCCAGTGAACTAATGGAGGATGAAAATGCTGGAAAGAGACATTAATTAGGATTAGTGTGAACTCCTTCAATACTGTTTATAAAGAATCCCATGATGCACCTCATGAAGCTGGTTGACTTTAAAGAGTGTCAAAGAGTGATAAAGAGTACTGACTTACAGTACTGAAACTGAAATACAGATCATGTACAGTCAGCTGGTCACAGTGGTGGCGTTTCACAAAATCATAGGTTGGGGTGGGGGGGAGGTTGAGGGTATTCAATCTAGCCCTACAGGGCACAGCACATGGATGAAAATTCCTCACCTGTCGGTGACAACTCATTTAGAGGGGGGGAGTCCAATAAAAAAAAAATTTGAATTAAAAAGAAAAATCAATAATTGAACACTGTGTTGTCAGTTTTGGTATTGTATCAGACATTTGCCCTTAACATTATATAAGAATCAAGCTCAAATGGAGTTTACAAGGTTTCTGACCAGCGAATGACAGAGATCTGCGTTTTGTCTGTCAATAGAACAACTGTATCTGAGCAAGTGCATGACATTATACTCTTTCATCAACTTTTACAGGTTATATTTTATTTAGTGAAAGTGAAAGTGACGTGACATACGGCCAAGTATGGTGACCCATACTCGGAAGTTGTGCTCTGCAATTAACCCATCCAATGCACACACAGAGTCGTGAACACACACACACACACACCGTGAACACACAGCCGGAGCAGTGGGCAGCTATTTATGCTGCAGCATCCAGGGAGCAGTTGGGGGTTCGGTGCATTGCTCAAGGGAACCTCAGTCGTGGAATTGAAGGTGGAGAGAGCGCTGGTTATCCACTCTCTAACCATTAGGCCACGACTTTTATAACATTTATTGTAAACGTATACAATAACGTTTATTGTAGCTATATGGGCGCTTAGTTTTTCTTGTTGTTTAATACACTTGGCCAAAATCAAATGATATAAATACGATGAAGAGTTATATGCACAGATGTGTGCAGCGTGTCAATCTGAATGGAGGCGGGGTGAAGTTTTCGCTGAGAGCTTGAGGATGCAATGGCGTTACAAAGTTTTACCGACAAGCTCTTTTTAATGCTTATCATTGGTTAAATATTTGTCAAAACCCACTGATTTAAAATACTAACAAATTAAGTTTGGATAATTTTCCACGGCACTGCTGGACTGCCATACTCTGCCATACGGAAACGCCGGCCCTGGCTGGTTATTATTATAAAATGAACCCAGACAAGCTGATCAGAACCGAAATGTGAAGCTCATTACACGACCACTTACCAAATAAGTAACTATAAATACATGAACAAGAATTATTCTTGTTAAGCTGAAATTATTTTATTATCTACATACAATCCTGAACTCTACATACTCAATATTATAGTGTTTTTTCTGGGTTATTGTCAGGAGGGAAATGTTCGATACGCCATCTCTTGGTTTTTCTTGCTGTTGGTGAAGATTCTGCCATCGTTCTTTCTCTGACAACACTTAATTGGATCATGACAGCTAAATCAATATTTATATTAAACTGGTTAAAGTGTGAGAACTGATAGTGATGGAAACAGGATCATGCATTTGAAACAAAGTGAGTGACTCGTAAACTTACTGAACAATCTGAACTATGACCTGCTGTATAGATTAAAGACAGTACAAAGATCAAGTGATATACATTCCAATAAACATATATGTCTCCTAACCAAAAATTTGGTAAATCTCTCTACAAAATGTATTATATGATTATATATTATATTTTATTTGTTATATTTTAAGAGTAATTCTCATGCTGTTTAATGTTAAAGTGATTTTCAGCTGCAGTGAAGCAGGTTTGTGTTCAGTTTGTCTGCAGCTCATTTACTTCCTGTTTCTTTAGTCTTTATGCAATGCGACAAAATTATAGAAACACCAAACTTTGTTTTACAACCAATTAAATAACATACTTTTAATACAATTGGGATATAATTACAGTGCGGTAAACACCTAAAGCAGCTGAGTATTTGACGCTTAAACCTGCTTCTGTTCAACTTATTCCAGTCTGATATAAACCCTACTAAACCAGACCACTGCCATCAGAAACCTGTTCAGGACTATCTCTCTTATATCTCTTACCTGTGAGTATCAGATGTGTCTAGAAGGGTCTTTGAACAACTCAATATTCTGTTGTTTATAGAGACTGATCGTTTCAGGTGTTCATATAGTTGTTGATCAAGTTAGTTTTACTTTCTCCGAGTCTCTCACTGAACTACAGTGATGTCAGAGCTCCTCCTGTATTCGTGTGTTGGTTCATGTGTCTGTTTGTACTGAGACTGATGTTTCTTTCAGCTCATGAACAAGAGATTAAAGCAGTCTTACAAAAGCTTGATTCTTTATCTACATTTGTGAAGAGTATTCAGGTAAAATTCTGATTAATTTACAGATGTTTACAGATATTATTTTATATTCTTATGGTAACACTTACTTAGTTTTAATATGCTGCAAATAAAAGTGAAAACAGGTGCACTGAAGAGACAACAGCAAGACAACTACCAAAAGGGAATGGTTTTGCAGGTGGTGACCACAGACAATTGCTCTCTCCTTGTCCTTTCTGACTGATTCGTCTTTAGTCTTGTGTTTCTTAGGGTCCTTTTCACTCCATGCATCATGAGGCAGCACCTGCAACCCAGTCTGGTTGCACAGGCAGTCCAGCTCTCCAAGATGGCACCCATATCAGCAGCCACATCACCCTGCAGCCCAAGTCTGGTCACCCACTGAAGCTAAGCAGGGTTTAGCTGGTCAGTACCTGGATGGGAGACCTCCTGGGAAAACTAGGTTGCTGCTTGAAGAGGTGTTGGTGAGGTCAGCAGGGGGTGCACCACGTGCTCTGTGTGGGCTTCCTAACAATCCCCATATCTTCTGATTGGCTTCATCACTCTGTCTCCTCTCCACCAGTAAGCTGGTGTGTGGTGGGCGTTCTGGCGCAACATGGCTGCCGTCACATCATCCAGGTGGATTCTGCACACTGGTGGTGGATTCAAGATTATTTAAATTCAATTCAAGATTATTTGTATAAAATAAGAAACTCTATATATATAATTAACTTATAGCAAAATTTGGTTAATTCAGTATAATCGCTGATGGTTGGCTTCCTCTGAGGTCCTCTCATGAGGAGATGAGGGATGAGGAGATCCCCCTCACAATGTAAAGTGCTTTGAGTGCTTAGAGAAGTGCTATATAAACAAATATTATTAATATCCATACGTACTGTCGCAAGGAGGTCTGATGTGTTTCCCAGCACAGTCTCAAGAGATGGAGGAGATACTGGTAGATGGGCCGCTACATAAGGAGAGCTGGACAAGGCTGTAGAAGGGCTGGAGTGCATTTTTTTATGATTAAACTTTCAGAAACAGAGTCCATGAGGGTGATGTCCTGTAGTGGGATCTGTGCTCAAGTTCAGTATGGTGCAGCTCGACTAGCATTTGCCAGTGAACACCAGAATCAGCAGGTCCACTATTGGCGCCCTGTTCTCTTCACGGATGAGAACAAGTTCACACTGAGCACACGTGACAGATGTGAAAGAGTCTGGAGATGCTGTGGAGAATGTTATGCTGTCTGCAAAATCTTCCAGCATGAGTGGTTTGGCAGTGGGTCGGTGATGGTCTGTGGAGGAATATCTTTGGAGTGTTGCACAGATCTCCATGTGTTAGCCAACAGTACCTTTACTGCTGTTATATACCGTGATGAAATCCTCAGAGACGCTGTCAGATCTTACGCTGGTGCAGTAGCTCTGGGTTCCTCCTGGAGCAGGACAATGACAGACTCGTGTGTCCAGAGTGAACAGGCAGTTTCTGGATGATGAAGGCATTGACTGACCCTCATGTTCCCCAGACCTGAATCCAACTGAGAACCTCTGGGATGTTATGGTTGGATACGTCTAATTGAAATATTTTCAAATTTCAAATTACATAGTGTCAATTTCCAGTTCTTCTGGATTTAGTGTGTCTCAATTTGTTCTGTTTCTTCATGTAATTCCAGAAAGACTGGATGATGATGAGATCAGATCTCTGCGTGGAACACTGGCTGTTGTCAGACTCCTTGTGCAAACAAAAATCTCACTGATTATTACAATTAATGGCAAAATGAATGTTTGGAAATGTAAATACTGATATTTCCTACTGACACACTACAGGAAAATATAGAAAGGACTGACTTAAAACCATTTTTAGTTGGTGAAAATACTAGTGTTCTAATCATTTTGGCCACCATTCGTATTTTAAAGTGCAAAAAAATCACACAACAACTTTAAGGAGTATTTCTCATTCTTCACAGCTGTCCTGATATTCTCTGTCCTTCTCAGTGGATTTGTCAAGTCAAGTCAAGTCAAGTTGAGCTTTATTGTCATTCCACTACATGTGTGGACATATAGTGGGATGAGATGTCGTGCCTCACAGGACCACGGTGCTACATAAATACAGATATACAACACGAAGTAAAACAGTATAAACCTATACACAAACTAACCTACTGTCAGCTTTGACTATACATATGCTATATATAAAAGTGGTTACCTATACATAAACTAAAAAACAAAAAATACAAACTGTACAACTGTGCAGATGACTTCAAATACTGTACATGTGCAAAAGAGAGACATTCAAGCAGCTGGCTGGGGAACAGTGTAAGGTGATTTGTGGTGCATGAGCCAGTAAACATACATACATTACAGTCATATATAACAATCAGTCTTTTGTGGGATTATGGACACACAATGGTGTGTGAAAGTGTCTAGTGCATGTAGAGGAGAGTGTGTTGCTACAGGTGGCTTGTGCAGGCCCGCTCACCTGAATTCCACAGAGATAAAAGTTTAACAGTTTTTCCTGAGATGTGGTAAGGTGGGAGTGGGGGGGGGGTTGTTGGGGTTTCAGAGAGGGGCGGTGTGATTTGAGTTCAGGGCTCTCACAGCCTGGGGGAAAAAGCTGTTGAGCAGTCTGGCGGAGCGGGCTCTGATACTCCGGTACCGTCTACCTGAGGGTAGGAGCTGGAAGAGACTGTGGGAGGGGTGGGTGGGGTCCTCCACGATACTTTTTGCTTTGCTGGAGCATCGTGTAAGGAAAATGTCCAGGATGGAGGAGAGAGGGGCACCAATGATTTTTGCAGCGGTGTTCACTGTCCGCTGGAGGGTCTTGCGGTCTGCTGCACAACAGTTTCCGTACCAGACAGTGATGCAGCTGGTCAGCACGCTCTCAATGGTACCCCTGTAGAAGGTGGTGAGGATGGGTGGAGGGAGGCTTGCTCTTTTCAGCCGGCGGAGAAAGTGTAGGCGCTGTTGTGCCTTCTTGGAGATAGACTTGGTGTTGGTAGTCCAGGTGAGGTCCTCTGTGATGTGCACCCCCAGGAATTTAGTGCTGCTGACTCTCTCCACAGTCGAGGTGTCGATGGTCAGTGGGGGGTGGTCAACAGAGTTTCTCCTGAAGTCCATCACAACCTCCTTTGTCTTCTCCACATTGAGGGACAGGTTGTTAGCGCCACACCATTCAGCCAGCTGTGCCACTTCCTCTCTGTAGTGCGTTTCATCGTTGTTGCTGATGAGACCTACCACTGATGTGTCATCGGCAAACTTGATGATGTGGTTGGAGCTGAACTTGGCAGTGCAGTCGTGGGTCAGCAGCGTGAAGAGCAGCGGGCTGAGCACACAGCCCTGTGGGGCACCTGTGCTCA
>JAPDDL010001427.1:0-19908 GCA_027422435.1 Schizopygopsis pylzovi | reverse complement strand
GCCTAAACCCTGTCTTATCTTCCATCCCAGCTGGTGTGGGGGGACTTGCCGGCTTCTGCAGAGCACTGGAGGGGGTCAGCAATAGTGGCGTTTTCCAAGGGATCCCATTAGTCAGTCACTCTGACGTTACGTCGAACGTGACTGACTGATAGGGAACGTCTCGGTTACTTGCGTAACCCCCGTTCCCTGAAGGAGGGAACGGAGACGTAACGTCCCGTCGCCATAGTTGCTGTACCACCGCTGTACGGCCGGGGCACACAGTCTCGGCTCCTCAGCGAAAAACTGATGTGCGTTTGCACGCGCTCTCCTTTTATACTCGCACCGCGGGGCGGAGTGCGCGTGGCGAAACACGCACGCCAACTGTCATTGGCTTGTTTTGTTAACACTCGAAGGTGATTGGGCTCTCCGGCGAGATCCCATTAGTCAGTCACTCTGACGTTACGTCTCCGTTCCCTCCTTCAGGGAACGGGGGTTACGCAAGTAACCGAGACGTTCAGAGATTCTAGGAACACTAATTGCTGGGTTATAGCAAAACAAGCAAATTAATAGATTTGAGGCCCACATATGCAAAAAATCTTCTTTTTCAGTGAGAGAAGTATGATAAATGCTATTTTAAGAATAAAACTTGAATACATGAAAGAAGCTTATTGTTCATGAAATTAAAGGCTATCTGCAATGCAGAAGACAGAATTGAATGTTTTATAGCTTTTTTGCAGTTTAAGTTATGTTAGAGCTGCAATGCAAAGAATCACTAGTTTAGAGCTTCTGGGAACACTAATTGCTGGGTTAGAGCAAAAAAAGCAAATTAATAAATTTAAGGCCCACACATGCTAAAAATCTTCTTCTTCAGTGAGTGAAGCTTAATTAATGAGATTGAGAGAAGGTTGCTTATTTTTCATGAAATTAAAGGTTATTTGCAATGCAGAAGACAGATTTTAATGTCTTATAGCTTTCTTGCAGTTTCAGTAATGTTAGAGCTGCAATGCACCAAATCACTAGTTTAGAGATTCTAGGAACACTAATTGCTGGGTTATAGCAAAACAAGCAAATTAATAGATTTGAGGCCCACATATGCAAAAAATCTTCTTTTTCAGTGAGAGAAGTATGATAAATGCTATTTTAAAAATAAAACTTGAATACATGAAAGAAGCTTATTGTTCATGAAATTAAAGGCTATCTGCAATGCAGAAGACAGAATTGAATGTTTTATAGCTTTTTTGCAGTTTAAGTTATGTTAGAGCTGCAATGCAAAGAATCACTAGTTTAGAGCTTCTGGGAACACTAATTGCTGGGTTAGAGCAAAAAAAGCAAATTAATAGATTTCAAGCCCACATTTGCTGAAAATCTTCTTTTTCAGTGAGTGAAGCTTGATTAATGAGAGTGAGAGAAGGTTGCTTATTTTTCATGAAATTAAAGGTTATTTGCAATACAGAAGACAGATTTTAATGTCTTATAGCTTTCTTGCAGTTTCAGTTATGTTAGAGCTGCAATGCACCGAATCACTAGTTTAGAGACTCTAGGAACACTAATTTGCTGGGTTATAGCAAAACAAGCAAATTAATAGATTTGAGGCCCACATATGCAAAAAATCTTCTTTTTCAGTGAGAGAAGGATGATAAATGCTATTTTAAGAATAAAACTTGAATACATGAAAGAAGCTTATTGTTCATGAAATTAAAGGCTATCTGCAATGCAGAAGACAGAATTGAATGTTTTATAGCTTTTTTGCAGTTTAAGTTATGTTAGAGCTGCAATGCAAAGAATCACTAGTTTAGAGCTTCTGGGAACACAAATTGCTGGGTTAGAGCAAAAAAAGCAAATTAATAGATTTCAAGCCCACATTTGCTGAAAATCTTCTTTTTCAGTGAGTGAAAGCTTGATTAATGAGAGTGAGAGAAGTTTGCTTATTTTTCATGAAATTAAAGGTCATTTGCAATGCAGAAGACAGATTTTAATGTCTTATAGCTTTCTTGCAGTTTCAGTAATGTTAGAGCTGCAATGCACCGAATCACTAGTTCAGAGATTCTAGGAACACTAATTGCTGGGTTATAGCAAAACAAGCAAATTAATAGATTTGAGGCCCACATTTGCTGAAAATCTTCTTTTTCAGTGAGAGAAGGTTGATTAATGCAATTTTAAGTGTAAAACTTGAATACATGAAAGAAGCTTATTGTTCATTGTAGAGAAATGCGATGGAAAAAACAGCACATCGTTGGGGAATTTGGTTACTTTCAGAAAGGGAAAGGTCATCTGACCCCCATCACTAACTCTTCCACGGCGACTCAGTGTCTGCATACTTTAAGACACCCCCTCATCCAGCACAAGACCGCTCCCTTTTCATCAAGACAGACAAAAGGAACGCGATCCACATATAGGATTACTGACATTTATTCCACTCACGATTATTAAAACTATCTACACAAAGAAATATATGGACATTAATATGTACTCTTTCCCTCATAGGCTTGATGTGATGATTTTGAATATGAATTACATAAGAAATGTGGGATGACTTTCCTTTGTGCCTTCAACTGCATAAACTGTAGTGTGTAGGTTGTGCCAAATGCAATGTTTAGTCTCTAAAAGAAGCTAGTGTCGTAAGTCAAAAATGTGTGGATGACCGTTAAGCTTTGGCATCCTAATGTATGTTTACAACAGACATAAAATATCTGTACGTTATCTTTCACATTGAATTAAATATCAGATGACGAGTGGGCATGGCCCCAGAAAACCATGGACATGGGCGGGGCTCCGCCCCATACCGACACTCTGATTGGACCAGCCACCTTTAGGGATGTCCAAAAAACGGACTGTTTAAAACGACGCGCGAGCGACGCGCCCTCTCTCTTCTCTTCTTCTCTTGCAACTCTCTGGTGCTCCTGAACTCGTAACTGCGCGCTCCAACGCGCGCAAGGCTGACCTGGAAGCCGGCCCGCTGGACTCTCACAACGAAACCAACCAAAGAAGTCCAAGACCGTGCCAAAGCCGTAACACCACAGAATAACGAGCTCAACAACTTCAGAGGAGAGGGGAGCTTTCCCGGTGACGTCACGAGAGCAACCGAAGGAGCCCGAGCTGAACACGTGACACCCGAAACAAAGAACTCACGCGGGAAAACGAAACCAACGCATCCAGCCTGTTTTAAACCAACAGAAAGCAAGTAACAAACCAATGTCCTAATCCTGACTAAACCGTTAAAATTTGATCTGAATGCAGTAACAAAGCAGACGTATTTTGTTCGTGATCTTTTTCCTGGTTAGTTAAGCTATGAAGTAGAAAGAATGGTATTCTTTCACACACAGTTAACCTCAAAACTCTCGTATCTGTGTGTGTATGTTTGTGCTTTATTAGGTAATCCATTTATGTTAGAATAGCAATATCACGAATAAACCTTTCCATTTTATAAACAAGTGTCTCTGAAATATGATTTTAAGTATTTTCATCATTATTTGCCCAAAGATAACGCAACCTAGCTCAAACTTGAGAAATTATTAATCTCGTTTATCTACCGGGGCCACGGAATGGAAGCGAGATTGTAATTGAGAGTAACAGAATGTACCTTTTAGTGATTGCTGGACAAGCACTTAATAAGGTGTAAACTGTAGGTTAAATATTAATATGACTTTAATCGAGCCATATTAAATATTTAATAACTAATTCCCGGAGCTGAAACAATAGCTCCATATTAAACTGGTATTTTCATTACATAAATGGTGGAGGATAAAAGCGGGCAATTAAAGACTAAAATCTGAAAATCAAACCAGAGACAACATACATATTTCTCACTTTTATCCGGAAGAATTGAGTAAATATAGAGAAACAAACGGTTATTTGTGATATTGCATTCTTGTTTGTGAAACACAGTGAGTTTGAATGAAAGAGAGTGTAACTGTTAACTCGAGTTCGAGAAGAAATTAAACTGCAGTAAATAATTAATAAAAAGTCGCTCTAAAGCGCATGAGAGGCGAACGAGCGTGTCCCTTGTTGCCCCTCTCTTAAGGCCTTCGTGGTAATGCTTTTGTTAGTGCGTGTTCCACTGCAAACCCAGCCACGTGACTCCCGCTGTAGAATATTAAAGTAGCTATTTAAGTAATTCTCAGCCCATTTTTGAGTTCACGAGTGAATTCAAACGCACGGCGCTCAAAGGAGTGGCCAGTCGTTTTTGAGAAAGGGAGAAATTTTGCAATTGATTGTTTGTTTGTTATGTGTGCTGTCTGAACAGACAAATATTCACATAATAGCCCGCTGAGGCTTTGTTGGTTTATAAGTAACCCATAGATAAATTGATCTCGCCCTAAATGAGTGAGATTATATGTGCTATAGAAAATTCAAGTCTGAACAATGCTGCTTGTTTCTGAAGCGTGAAGCACATTTTCCCTTTTCCTATAGGCACTGAGTTGCCATAGCGACCAGTTTAGCCACGTGGAGACTTGGCCACGTGTAAGCTAATAGCGCTAGCGCATATAAGCTAACTGAAACAAAGAAGCTTTAGCCATGCTGGTAGCATTACGGCTAGCGATTAGCACATAGCATTTAAAGCTTGAATGCAGTGGGTGTGTGTGAAAAAGCCACTCACGTTTTCCCTTTCTCTCTCTCTCTCTCCCTCTCTCATTTAAAAGACTAACTACGTTTTAAGTTGGCTGTGTTAATGTTTCCCAATCATCAGTGTTAACAATTTCACAGGTTGGTTTAATATAACAGCTGATTAAAGTCTTTTTACCTTTTGTGGGACCAGCTTAATAAGTGGTGGGTTATTAGAAGATAATTCAGTATTACTTTGATAATATGGTGAGGTTGATTTAGTTCAATTATAATGGCTTTTTATGATTTCATAACACATCAATGGATGAGCGCTATTGTTAGGAATTTTTAATTGTTAATTGAATGTCACAATTGATTACAAATTAATTTTGAATTAATTTAATTTAATACAATTTTCAATTCCTGCTTCCAGCAACAACAGCATCCATTTATGAACCATAAACGCTCTTATAATTTGACCACTACAATAAAACCTTAAGTTATCAAGAGGGCCAGAAATTTTTAATTTCATTTACAAGTAGGATACTGAAGGATCACAAATGTTATTCTATGTTTGATTTGAATTCACGTCCTGACTAAGAGGTGTCGGGCAAGGCAAAGGTGCTTGAGATTGTTTCCTGACCATTTGGGCTTGGGACAACTGTGCCTTTTGTCAATGAGATCAATGACTACTGAGAGATTGAACCTTTATTCTGCAAATGACTTTGTCCTGGCCAGATGTGGATTCGTTAGGTTTATTGCCCTCAGCTTTGATGTTTTGTCTCAACCTAAAAAAAGTCCCTCCTCCAATCCTGACTATAAAGATACCCTGTAAAAATGACTTAAGAGGAGATCTTCGATGACTGCAGATAACAACACATGTCATAGAATAAAGAAATTCTGCTGACGATCGAATCCGAAGTCTCCTGGTCTTCTCTTCTGAGTTTTCTACACTTTAGAAGAACAGAGTTTTCAACAGATGGTGCCGTGACCCGGATAGAGCTCCTCACCTGAATTCAGATTGAAATTTCAAGCTCAAACAACGATCTGCTTTCCGTACAACCAAAGGTTGGTGAGTGTCACTCTATCCAAAAGAACCTTTAAGACCAGAACAAATGTGCTATCCTCTGCGCCGTCAGAGAAGAGTTAACAGACAGCTGTAGGGTTTGGTTAACTAAGTTATCCTCTAAAAATGTCTTTTTAGAGATGAAGGTTATCCTCTGTTCAGGCAGGGAAGATTTAGCATTACGTGCTAAGATTTGTTATCCTCTGTTCAGGCAGGGAAGATTTAGCATTACGTGCTAAGATTTGTTATCCTCTGTTCAGGCAGGGAAGATTTAGCATTACGTGCTAAGATTTGTTATCCTCTGTTCAGGCAGGGAAGATTTAGCATTACGTGCTAATATTTGTTATCCTCTGTTCAGGCAGGGAAGATTTAGCATTACGTGCTAATATTTGTTATCCTCTGTTTTGGCAGGGAAGAATTGGTTATCCTCTGTTCATGCAGGGAAGATTAGCGTAAAGTGCTAGTGAATTGTGTTATCCTCTGCTTTGCCAGGGAAGGTTAACAATAGTTGATCTGTGTTAACAAGTGTACCCTCTGTTGATCAGAGAAGTTTTAGTGTTTTGATTGTGTGATAACAAAGAAACTCACAAAATGTTTAGAAAGAATGCTAGACTGATCCCCACAACTGAAAAAGGTGGTCTAGCGACTCCTTTGTGGTCAGATAGCGAATTCAAATCACTTTTAGGAGTGCAAATGAACATAATAGTCACTGAGAAAGTTAGACAAGAACTAACTCAGAAATATGAGATCCATCCAGACAAGACTTGGTCTGTAGATGAGTGTAAAAAGGTACTGGGAGCATGTATTCGCAAGAACAATGTGAAAGGCATTATCTGCTGCCACAGAGAATTTGGTTTAGCGCTCGCCACACAACAGTCTCAGCGTAACTCAGAGCTAGAGAAACAGAACAATGAACTCCGTGCGAGAGTATCCACTTTGACTAAGAAATTGAACCTCAAGAAAGTTGCAACAAAAACTGATGTGGAGGTTAGTCAGCCTGATAACATTTACCCTGATTTACAAGCGTTTTTTGAAACAGATGTAGCTCTCCAATCAGTAACTGATGTGCCTGTAAATTCCTTCAATGTGTGTGGTGCGAGGAGGAGATCTCAGGGGATTGAGGAAACTGATAGTGTTCCTCTCAATTCTTCTGTGGTGCAAATACAACCTGTTGCCAAAGCTTTAGGTCCTAAAGATATAGAGAGACTATCTCAAAGTTTACCAGCAGCACGCAACATTTTTCTGAATTTAGAAGAACATTGATCATAAAATGCGTCTTTATGACATGTCGTTGACAGAAGTCACGCAGCTGATGTCACAAATACTAACTGAATCTGAATTCAACAGTTTTGAATCTGCTGTCACTTCTGAACTGCGAAATGCCAGTAAGGGTGATTTAAGAGAAGGTATTTTGAAAATCCTAAAGAATATCTTAGGACCCAAAATAGATTGGTCTAGAATTACTACCTGTGTGCAAAGGAAAGAAGAAACTGTGAGTGAATATACTGAGAGATTTTGTCAGTCAGCTGTAATCTACAGTGGAATTGTTGATGACCCTGAAAGTGTGCTAGATGACAAGGGACCCTTGGTTCGTATCTGGTCAGATGGCCTTGTAGCCGAATACAGAAAAGCTTTACCATTCTTAGATCTAACTTGGTCTAACAGAACTCTCAGAAGTAACCTAGACAGGTTAACTACATGGAAAGAGATGCTGATGTCAAAGCAAAAGTAAGAGTAGCAGCAGCTACGTTTAACACAACGAAACAAGACAATAGATGGTCTAAAAGAGAAAGCAAATGCAAATACTGTGAAAAATTTGGACATTGGGAGAAAGAGTGTAGGAAGAATTGCAAGATAGTAAAAGAAATGCTATGCATAATTCTGCTCCTTCTCAGCCTGCACACAACCCTGAAGTAGTTCCGCCAGTGACCACTGAAACTATAGGACAGTTAGTTCAGGCTCTTCTAAGAGCCAACAAGACCAGGAAAAAAACTAATTATTGGGGCTGTGAGTAGCTACCTTTCCCCTGTAATCCAACACAATGACCAAAGAATTTTTGTGAAAGGTAGCATAAAAGAGAAAGAGATTGATTTTTTGCTTGATACAGGTGCAGAAATTACAGTAATTCCTACAAAATTGGCACAAGGTTTAAACATCCCATACAAGAAGACTAAACTTTGTTTAATTGGTGTAATAGGTGAAGATTCAGTTTTGTATGAAACTCCGCCCATAGAGGTACAATTTGGCCCAAAAACTCTGACTACAAAATTACTATGCGCTCCATTAAATACAGGTGCAATTTTAGGCATGGATCTTCTGAGACAAATAAATCTAACTTTAGACATGTCCTCAGAATCTACTAGCATAAAAATTTCCTCAGCACAGATTTCTACCAATAATGCAACCCCTCCCGAGTATGTTTTCTTACAGAATCATCCAATTTGGGCTAAAGACAAGGATGATTGTGGGTTGTTGACAGGTGTAGAACCAGTTAAATTGACAGGAACTCCACCTCCGGTCACCAAACAATATCCGATTAATAAAGAAGCTATACAGGGAATCAAACTTATTGTAGAAAATTTGCTGATGCAAGGAGTGCTAGTTAAAACCAACAGTCCATGTAATTCACCCATATGGCCCATCAAGAAATCTAATGGGACATGGAGACTTACAATAGACTACAGAGTAGCCAATAAACATATTGAAAAAATCACCCCCCTAGTGGCAGATCCATCTACAATTTGTAATGGCTTACCATTAGATTGTAAGATTTTTTCAGTAATTGATATGTCTAATGGATTCTTTTCTGTACCGTTGCACTCTGACAGCCAGCCATGGTTAGCTTTCACAGTTGACTATGAACAATACCAGTGGACACGATTGCCACAGGGATTTCAAAACTCCCCAACCAATATCATCAGGCGGTCAGACGTGATTTGTGTGACCCAGAATGTCCGGTAAAACAGTCCACTATGATCCAATATTTGATGATATTTTGATTGCCTCAACAGATCATGAGGTACATCAAACTGAATTGGCATCATTGTTGGACTATTTGCATAAAAAAGGACACAAATGCAGCTTTCACAAAGCTCAAGTTGCTAAAAAGCAAGTCACATTTCTGGGTCAAACAATTAGGCAGGAAATAGATCCATTACACAGGATCGAGCGGTTCAGTCAAAGCCATACCTCCGCCTAATACCATTAAAACACTCCGCTCATTTTTAGGAACAACAGGTTATTGTAGACCTTGGATTGAAGACTATGCCTCGATGGCTCAGCCTCTCTATGATTTGTTGAAAGGCCATGGTAAAGATTCAGATACTGTTTGTATGGAAGAACTTCATCTCAAAGCTTTTAATGATTTGAAAAGAGCACTATGTCAAGCACCAGCATTAGGAATTGCCCAATCTGATAGACCCTTTGTGCTTTATGTCCATGAACACTTAGGCTTTATGACTGCATGTCTAATGCAAGATCATGGGGGCAGCTTACGCCCAATTCATTACTATTCCGGTAAACTTGACACAGTCGCTCAAGGTATGGGCCCATGCCTCAGAGCAGTACAGGCAGTTCATCTAGCGCTTCAGGCTTCATCAGGAATGGTGTTAGGTCAGACTGTAAACGTAAAATGCCCACACGCAGTGTCCGCACTAATGAATCAAGCAAAAGTCACTTCTGTCACCTCCTCCCGTTGGGGAAATTGGTTAGCAACTCTCACAGCCCCGAATATTGTTATACAGCGTGCACCAGTCACGAACCCATCCTCATGTATGATGTCTGCAATGACTGAATTTGTGTTAGAGGATGAAGGCGAAATGACTCATGATTGTGTTACGCTTACATATGCAGCGACAAGTGAAATAGCAGAAACTCCCATAGAGAACGCAGAATTGGAGTTGTTTGTTGATGGTTCAGCTCAAGTTATTGAAGGTAACAGACGAGCAGGATATGCAGTAACTTCCACCACTGAAGTAGTTGCTTCAGGTCGTCTTCCAGATCATTTTTCAGCTCAAGCTGCAGAACTAGTAGCCTTAACTAGAGCATGCACGCTAGCTTCAGGATCGGTTGCAAATATCTACACAGATTCCAGGTATGCTTTTGGGGTAATTCATGATTTTGGTGTCATTTGGCAAACCAGAAAATTTCTAACTTCTGCTGGATCCCCCATTAAGCATGCTGGATTAGTGAAAGATTTAATGTTTGCCATGAAACTCCCAAAGAAATTAGCAGTGATCAAAGTGAAAGCACATCTCACACCTAATACTACGGAAGCTAAAGGTAATGCTCTTGCTGATGTAGCGGCTAAACAGGCTTGTTTCTATGCAACTGTACAAGTGTGTTCAGGTAGTACAGCACAGAAGATAATTCTACCTCCTGAATCAATCGTTGATCTGTATAAAGACGTTCCTCTATATGAAGCATGGACATGGTTAGACAAAGGAGCCACTGTGGATTCATCCGGCTGCTGGACCAAAGGGGGAAAGTATGTTGCTCCCGAATCACTGTTGCCATATTTGGCTCAACAAATACACAGTTTGGGTCATAGTGGTCCAGCAACGATGAATCACAGGTTCTCAAATCAATGGTGGAATCCAAAATTCAGAAACGCAGCCACTGAAACAGTCAAGAGATGTGTTACATGTCAGAAAAATAATGATGTACCAGCAACCATTACACCAGCAGCACATACCCCAGCTCCACCAGGGCCATTTCGTCACCTGCAAGTTGATTATATATCGTTGCCCCCTTGTAAAGGAAAAACTGACGTTTTGGTAGTAATAGACAAGTTCTCAAGATGGGTAGAAGCTTATCCAACAGGGCGCGCTACAGCTGCACATACTGCTAAATGTCTTGTCACTGATTTCATTCCCAGATGGGGATTACCAGATTGCATTGACTCAGATCAAGGTACCCACTTCACAGGACAGGTAGTCAAGGAAGTGTCTAGAATGTTGAAGATTAAGTGGAACCTTCACTGCCCCTATAGGCCACAAGCATCAGGACGGTTGAACGATCAAACAGAACAATCAAAACCAGGCTAAGCAAAATGCATCAGGAAGGAGTACCATGGGTTGAAGCACTGCCCGTAGTACTGTGTAGTATGAGAGCATCACCTAACAGATCAGTAGGACTGAGCCCTCATGAGATTATTACTGGACGCCCAATGCAGATGCCAGGTGTGATTGATCTTAGAAATGCTGATGTGCACATTGCTTCAGATGCCCTGATCGCTTACTGTGAAAACCTCACAAAGGCAGTGCAGAGTGCCAAAGAGAGAGTTGAGTCGTGTTGGCAGACTCCACCAGAAGGTGGACACACAATCGTCCCAGGTCAATGGGTCATGATAAAGACATTCAAAAACAAGCCATTAGAGCCTAAGTGGTACGGACCACATCAAGTGATGTTGATTACAGCAGCTGCAGTATTGTGTCAGGGAAGGAAAACTTGGACTCATGTGTCACATATTAAGGTTGTTCCTCCCCCTGCAGGGATAGGATAGGGCAGACACAAGAACCAGTGAGGAGCCCAGGGAAGAACCGAAAGCAACAGGCTTCGGGGGCCAACCCTGAGGTGAAGATTTCCTCATAGGCTTTTCCCCTCCATTAGTCCATCCTTTCCTCACTGTTCTTTAGGTGTCGCAGGAATTGAGAAATAGGGAAAGAAGGAACAACCATAGCAGACTATATTTTGAACAGAGGATACAACCCTAATGTATGCAGACTCTACAAATACTGCTCTGTGCCGTTGTTCTCTCTTTTTGTGTTTCTTTCTTCCTTGTGCAGATACCATTTGATGGCTGTCCTGAGATCCATATGCACCACCCTTCTCACCTGCGGATAAAGCCACAACCTCTAGAACACAACTAGACCCATTACCGAGCCAACTATCACACAAAAAGAGAAAAGAAAGAAGAAGAAAAAGAATAAAAATACACAACGCAGAGACTATTACCCGTAAAATCTTCACGGACCCTAATTGCATGTTTGTTTCTGTGTCAGCATGCAATTACATATAAGCAACACAGAACATGTACAATGTGCCTGTAACGATTACAATTACAAGAATTAACTTTTAAGTGTCTAAATTTGTATTTTTGTGAGAGTTATTAGAACTCTCAAAGAGGGGATTGAAGGATCAAAATGTTATTCTATTTTGATTTGAATTCACTCCTGACTAAAGGTTCGGGCAAGGCAAAGGTGCTTGAGATTGTTTCCTGACCATTTGGGCTTGGGACAACTGTGCCTTTGTCAATGAGATCAATGACTACTGAGAGATTGAACCTTTATTCTGCAAATGACTTTGTCCTGGCCAATGTGGATTCGTTAGGTTTATTGCCCTCAGCTTTGATGTTTTGTCCAACCTAAAAAAAAGTCCCTCCTCCAATCCTGACTATAAAGATACCCTGTAAAAATGACTTAAGAGGAGATCTTCGATGACTGCAGATAACAACACATGTCATAAATAAAGAAATTCTGCTGACGTCGAATCCGAAGTCTCCTGGTCTTCTCTTCTGATTTTCACACTTTAGAAGAACAAGTTTTCAACAATACCGATTGATTATTATTTTTATTTTTTTTGATGTTAATGAGAGGAATGCTTAAGTTTGGAAATTATTTTAATTACTATTATGGGAATCCAAAACTAGTGATTTAGAAGCTGTAAATTAATTTAATAATTAATTATGAATTCGAAAATTTAATTACATTTAATAATTAATTACACTTCCTGTTTACATTTTGCAACAATATTGGGTTTGTCAACTCAATTGCAGATTGCATTTGTAAATTCTAATCCTAAGTGAATCCTATTAATTTTAATTATAACTCATAAATTTTAATTAGAAACCAAATTCTAATTTTTAATTCTAATTTCAAACTTAAAATACAAGTCTGGCTCTATCTGTAGGCCATACTTCATTTCCTTAGTGATCTGATTAACTCAAGTAAAAATTAATAATAATTTAATTAAAATAATTTAATTAAATTAAAATTAGTCCTCTTTACTTAGGCCTGAGAGTAGATAGTGCTCCCCCTAGTGCTGTGTTGGAGAAGTGACAGTGACACCATACCGTCAAAGTCATTTCTCACCAATCTGGAGCATAAAAGTAACCTTAGCATAGCGACTCAACAGCACCACCTTGTGCCAACGTATTAGTTTTAAATCTTGGGAATAAATCTTAATTTCTCTTTTCTTTTCTCCCTGTTACTAACTTCTAATTTGACTCGTTTGCTTAAAGCTGACCAGGGGAAGATCAGAATAGAGCGAAATGTCACAATTGAACAGATATGTATGAAACTTGAGAACCACCTTCAAACTGTTTATCATTCACCCTCTATTGTGAAATCCTACCCCTCCCAGTTAAAGCAGGTGCAATGAGAAGATAGACATCGGCAACATTTTTAAACACGCGCGAAACACGCTGACCAGCGTTGCGGTGTAAAATCCTGCCATTAAGGGACAAGCACTGTCATTGCTGTTATTTTCCTCCATCAAGGAGAAAATTGAAATAGCAATAACAGTCTTATTACAAAAGAGAAAACTCGCCTACAATCCTCTGATTAGAAGCGTCCTTCTAAATCAGACTTAAAGCGAAAAGAAAAAATCTGCTATTAAAAGAGAGATCTGCCTAAAAGGGAAAGGAGGCTTTCTCGTACAGAAAAAGGTGAAGCACAAAATTGTTATCCCTGTGTACTCATTCTGTTAGTGTGCTTTTCTTTCTGTTTCTCAGCTGTGCCGCCTCTACGTGTGCTCAACTTCTACGCAGAAGCTGCAAATTACACGCACCCCACCACAGAGGACCACAGAAACAGAATCACACCCAACACTAGCATACACTACACTGTGCACATTTACACCCCTGTTGTTTTGTTTGTGTTTTTGTTTTGCTTTGTTTCCCATCCAAGGTCTGTGTCAGTTCGGTCCAAGATCCCATCACCGCCAGAACATGTATCACCAGCCAGAACATGTCGGTCACTGGGAAGGACTGGAAATGTGGCTAAGTGCTACAACAAACAGCATCCTCCCTAAAGCTGCTGAAGCACTCCAACATCAGACACAGGACCAACTAGATGACAACATCACAAGCATCATGAGACAAGACCCAAGTCAAAACTACAATCACAAAGAATTAGCCAAGATCACCTCAAGCTTAAGTCACACACTCATCGCCACCCTCAAACTGAGCGAAAAGTACGCCGCACAACGCCAGCAGGAGCTGACAAGCGCCAAACGACGCATAGAGCAGCTGGAACGTGAAGCTCAGGTACGACGGGAAGGGACCGATGAGGTGGAGCAAGGCGCCGATGAGGAGATCAACAGGCTAAAAGAAACTCTAGAAGCTACCAGACACGAAATGCAGCAACTCAAAGAGGACTTCGCTGATTGTGCAGACAAGCTACAGTATGCAGAGAAGCTACTAGAGAAGGCAAAGACTGACTTCAGGGACAAAAACAGCAGAATCAAGGCCCTCGAAGCTCATTTGGCTGAATCAAGAAACGAGATCAGCCGCCTAACACAACAGCTCGACTACGTCACAGAGGAGTCTGAAAGTTTCCAAGAGGAACTCAAGCACGCTTACGAACTACGCCAGGAGCCGTCAAGGACAGGACGTGCACCAACCGCACCCCTGCCAAGCAGGACCAAGTCACCTGTGCCTGGACTGACACGTGAACATAAGACAAGGGGGTGATGTTAAAACAGTCACCAGCGCCGTCTGAAGAACTTTATATCACGACAGAACCAGAAGAATCTGCTGCAGCCAGCCGCAGATCATCGCACAGCTTGGACCTAAAAGACCTTGACAAGCTCGCCCGAAACGTTAGCAAATTCAACCCCAGCGTGCCAAACAGCCAAACGGTCCAAGCGTATCTGCAAGATATTGATTTCCATCTGGAAATGCGACCTAACGTTACGGACAAAGATAAACTCTATTTGCTCCGAACGACATCCAGCCCTGAAGTACGCAGCTTCCTGGACCGGCAGCCTGTTAACACAAAGACTGATTATCAACGGCTGCGAAAAGCCCTTATTAAAGAGTTCACCGACCCTGAGTCCGATCAAGGCTTAGTGGCTGCCCTGGAGACGAGACAAGGACGTCACGACACTCCTCAAGCTTACTATAGTCGACTCAGACAAGCATATTTTGGAACTCGCAATGATTCTGACATGGAAGATGAACTGAACTTTAAAACTCTCTTCCTCAGGAATCTTCATCCTGGCATAAGCCACCATCTTGGCGTTCTCGCATGTCCACGAACGATGAACACTCAGCAGTTGCGAGACTTGGTGCAAAAGGCCTACTACAAACAAAAGATGGCCTCAGAAAAGAGCGCAAAAACCCCAGCAGTTCTTGATTTCAACACGCAACACCATGAACTGGCTCTAGAGGGCACCCAACGCCAAGACAAGCTAAGCCACCACACAGAGAATGGAATGCACTCCCGTCCAACAGAGAACGAGACTCACACGCTGACACCCGACCTGAACAGAGGTATGACCGATGGGAGGAACCGCGTGGACGTCAACGCTCACCTGGACGACACTGGGAGAAGTGGTCTCATGAGAATCAGTGGGAAAAGGAAGACGAACCAGAGTCAGCCTGACTAGCTGTCAGACGGAACGGCAGTGACAAGCTGAACAAATCAGCCCCAGAAAACAGCACCGCTTCACCTTGCTCTCAGAGAACAGTAAACACCCTAACTTCAGATGGACATGAAACCCCACCTGAAAACCCAGCAACAGAGTTAAACACTAACTCAACACCCAATACTCCAAACCACAGCAGCGTCCAACAAACACCTGCTGATGAAACTCCAAGTTCCTGAAAGTGCTGTCTCAGTCACCTGCCATTCCTCCGGAGAACACCAGATCAGGTCTGACATCCTAAACGTTTCCTCCCAAACTCCAGCCCCTCAAATGACCAAAACGATGCCCTCACCACAGCAGGTGCATCACATGAAGAGTCCTGGACCTTTCATGCCCTCCCACCCAACCCTACAGTGGCAGCAGTACCCCCCGCCACTGGCGAGCACACCCCTGCCCTCCTGCATTACCATACCACCTCAGTTCGCTGCTGACGATCTCCTCACCCTCACATGCGGATTCGTCACTACGAACCTTGACAGCTCACATGTCAAACCCATTTGAACATTCCATTTCCTATACGGACCTGAACACCTCCTCTGAGCTCCACGAGCTCCACTCTGTCGACTACATGCTGCATCTGCCAGACGGGTCCACACATATGTCCCTGAGCCACTCACTGCGCCACAGCTCGTAGTACCTCACGGCCAGAGGGGGAGTATGCTGACACACGCACACGATGCACCATGATGGGTTGCCAGTGCCAACCGGCAAATCCAAACCACCGACAGGAAAAGGGGGAAGATCCGACCCACTGACACAGACCGACAACCATATGCACCACACAAGCATAATTATTGTCATTTTAGGAAAACATATAGCAACCATGCTTAGACACAACCCATATTCTCTCCTCCGCAGCACTGCTAGGACCAATCTAGTAGAGAGGAGTTACTCTCAATTTTTTTTTTTTTTCATTATTATATAATTTTTTTTTTATTAATTTTTTTTTTTTTAATTTTTTTTTTTTAGTTTAAACATTTTTTTTTTTTTTTTTTTAATTTACTTTATCGTTTGGTTTCTTTATCGCGTGTCTCACTTTGTGTTTCCTTTCCTCTTTTCACTTTGAACCCCTTAACCAAACCTTGAATCCAGGTCCTGAAATTGAGATCGACTTCCGTCAGTAAAGTCGTTGTAATTCGCTGTGAGAACCGCTGTCGACCGATCGAGGCCACCCGCCAAAATCATGAACGACATGACACACGATGTAAGTTCCTCGATTGACAACGTAGACATGAATAGGATTCCATGCTACACGATACCTCTTAGCCTTGTTCAAACGTTGTAACTTCGGCCACTGCGGGCCCCGCTAGTCTCATCCAAACCCATCTCGCCCCTTTCCCGGTAGCGCTATTCCCATATACGCAAACCCGGAAACAGGTGATTTAGTTGTCTTTTCAGTTTGCCCATTATCGACGTTAATAATGTTTACCGGCTCAAAGACGTTGTGAATGTGGGATTACGGCAAGGGAAAACCTATGTCAAAATCCACGCTCCTAAAGTCGCTGCGTATTACGAGAACAACGAGCAGTTGTATCTGGCCCCAAACTTAAAGATGGGCACGCTCACTTAGGACATTCACTCCCCCTACCCGAGTAAACTCTGCGTACGCGATAATACCAAGGGCATCTGCGGTTTAGAATCCATTAAACCCGACACTAGCTGCCCCGCCGAAGCAACACCACGTTCTCAAGTTGAGGTAACGCAAGCCGAAATCATCAGAAACCGATGGCTGGTCAACACCCCAGCACGAACAGCTACCCTCACAGGCGATTAACACGACACCGCTACGCGCATTAATTTGCCCAACCAAACGTTATGGGCGAGATCCTCCATATTGACGAGTTAGCATTGTATCACCTCACCGACGATGAATGTCAGGTTGAAATCGAAATCTCTTATTGAATTGACACCGGCTGACAGCGCTAGAAGCTATCGCTCGCCTTCCGCCCGCCGGCGCGCCAATTATTCGGTCCTGGTCTGCCGCTGACACGGCGCTTTGTATCTCTACTATCGTAGGATATGTTATGAATTTGACACTGGCCTTCCTCCTACACAAGCGAGTGAACGTCATCCAAGAGTCTCTCAACAAATGCACGTCAGGCGTCCCTCGCCTTTTTCGACGTGGTAATCCCGACCTAGAATCCGAACCCGAGAATTCGACCAACCTGACTGAGATCATGCCTATGCCGCCTCGTCGAGCCCCTGACAATTAAAACAGTCAAAAATGACCCAATTGTCAATAATGATAAACAATGCATCCCTATGTCTTCTCAAGTTTCTAACCTGTTCCTTCCCAAATTACCCTGCACCAGGCTTCAGTCAGTGATAGGAATGATGTTTGTGTCTTGTATGTGCCTGTTCTCCCTGTTTCTTGTTCCAGTGCCTGACGATGTTCCATCGGGAACATCACCAAGCAAGAGGGGGAATGTGTAGAGAAATGCGATGGAAAAACAGCACATCGTTGGGGAATTTGGTTACTTTCAGAAAGGGAAAGGTCATCTGACCCCCATCACTAACTCTTCCACGGCGACTCAGTGTCTGCATACTTTAAGACACCCCCTCATCCAGCACAAGACCGCTCCCTTTTCATCAAGACAGACAAAAGGAACGCGATCCACATATAGGATTACTGACATTTATTCCACTCAGGATTATTAAAACTATCTACACAAAGAAATATATGGACATTAATATGTACTCTTTCCCTCATAGGCTTGATGTGATGATTTTGAATATGAATTACATAAGAAATGTGGGATGACTTTCCTTTGTGCCTTCAACTGCATAAACTGTAGTGTGTAGGTTGTGCCAAATGCAATGTTTAGTCTCTAAAAGAAGCTAGTGTCGTAAGTCAAAAATGTGTGGATGACCGTTAAGCTTTGGCATCCTAATGTATGTTTACAACAGACATAAAATATCTGTACGTTATCTTTCACATTGAATTAAATATCAGATGACGAGTGGGCATGGCCCCAGAAAACCATGGACATGGGCGGGGCTCCGCCCCATACCTACACTCTGATTGGACCAGCCACCTTTAGGGATGTCCAAAAAACGGACTGTTTAAAACGACGCGCGAGCGACGCGCCCTCTCTCTTCTCTTCTTCTCTTGCAACTCTCTGGTGCTCCTGAACTCGTAACTGCGCGCTCCAACGCGCGCAAGGCTGACCTGGAAGCCGGCCCGCTGGACTCTCACAACGAAACCAACCAAAGAAGTCCAAGACCGTGCCAAAGCCGTAACACCACAGAATAACGAGCTCAACAACTTCAGAGGAGAGGGGAGCTTTCCCGGTGACGTCACGAGAGCAACCGAAGGAGCCCGAGCTGAACACGTGACACCCGAAACAAAGAACTCACGCGGGAAAACGAAACCAACGCATCCAGCCTGTTTTAAACCAACAGAAAGCAAGTAACAAACCAATGTCCTAATCCTGACTAAACCGTTAAAATTTGATCTGAATGCAGTAACAAAGCAGACGTATTTTGTTCATGATCTTTTTCCTGGTTAGTTAAGCTATGAAGTAGAAAGAATGGTATTCTTTCACACACAGTTAACCTCAAAACTCTCGTATCTGTGTGTGTGTGTATGTTTGTGCTTTATTAGGTAATCCATTTATGTTAGAATAGCAATATCACGAATAAACCTTTTCCATTTTATAAACAAGTGTCTCTGAAATATGATTTTAAGTATTTTCATCATTATTTGCCCAAAGATAACGCAACCTAGCTCAAACTTGAAAATTATTAATCTCGTTTATCTACCGGGGCCACGGAATGGGGATTGTAATGAGAGTAACAGAATGTACCTTTTAGTGATTGCTGGACAAGCACTTAATAAGGTGTAAACTGTAGGTTAAATATTAATATGACTTTAATCGAGCCATATTAAATATTTAATAACTAATTCCCGGAGCTGAAACAATAGCTCCATATTAAACTGGTATTTTCATTACATCATGAAATTAAAGGCTATCTGCAATGCAGAAGACAGAATTGAATGTTTTATAGCTTTTTTGCAGTTTAAGTTATGTTAGAGCTGCAATGCACAGAATCACTAGTTTAGAGCTTCTGGGAACACTAATTGCTGGGTTAGAGCAAAAAAAAGCAAATTAATAGATTTCAAGCCCACATTTGCTGAAAATCTTTTTTTTCAGTGAGTGAAAGCTTGATTAATGAGAGTGAGAGAAGTTTGCTTATTTTTCATGAAATTAAAGGTCATTTGCAATGCAGAAGACAGATTTTAATGTCTTATAGCTTTCTTGCAGTTTCAGTAATGTTAGAGCTGCAATGCACCGAATCACTAGTTCAGAGATTCTAGGAACACTAATTGCTGGGTTATAGCAAAACAAGCAAATTAATAGATTTGAGGCCCACATTTGCTGAAAATCTTCTTTTTCAGTGAGAGAAGGTTGATTAATGCAATTTTAAGTGTAAAACTTGAATACATGAAATAAGCTTATTGTTCATGAAATTAAAGGCTATTTGCAATGTAGAAGACAGATTTTAATGTTTTATAGCTTTTTTGCAGTTTAAGTTATGTTAGAGCTGCAATGCACAGAATCACTAGTTTAGAGCTTCTGGGAACACTAATTGCTGGGTTAGAGCAAAAAAAGCAAATTAATAGATTTCAAGCCCACATTTGCTGAAAATCTTCTTTTTCAGTGAGTGAAGCT
>JAPDDL010000443.1:0-24346 GCA_027422435.1 Schizopygopsis pylzovi | reverse complement strand
ATGTTCAGAGTCACTTCTTAAATTAGTTATAGTGGTAATTTCAGGCAATTTTCATTCAAGCATTTGTTTTCCACCAGGTGACAGAAATTGACCACTGAATAGCACATGGAATATTTTACATGTTATTTCCATTAATAAAGATTAGAAATGTACATTTGACATAAAATGTTGCCATTTTTATATTAAAAACTACAAAAGACAATATGTCTGTGGCAAATAATAATAATAATAAAAACATCCCCAAACACTTCACAACTTTAGAGAAAATGTACTAATGGAGTGATATTACATTGATTAAAAAGCAATTAAAAATTTACTTTATTGTCTACAGATATTAAAATTGTGGGTTACTTGTTTATCACCTTTTTCAAAACCTGACCTGATTAGTTTGCATCCCTGACAATACAAATAACTTTGTTTTAATTGCAAAGGAAAACCCGACTGATTTATGTACCTCTGTCATCTATTTTCAAGGGTAAGAACTCTTTAAAAATCATCTCACCCAAATGTATTTATTTTGTGGAAAACAAAATGAGAGTGGCATAGTCTCGGTCACCATTCATTTATTTGATAGAAAAGAAGCAGTGATAGTGAGGCTGTCGGTCTCTTAATGTTCTGCCTTACATCTCCTCTGAAAATAAAATATAGAAGAATATAGAAGCTTTGTATACAAAAGGTTCGTATGCTCTAAACATGTCAATGTAACTGTATATTTTATATAAATAAATAAATTATGATGGTCAAGTGATCCTCACTGTTTCGAGGTACTAAATGTGCAGAACTCTCCCACTTTAAAAAGATACCACACTACAAGAAGATTTAAACTGGATTTCACTCATTGACCACACTTTTGCTCTTCTTTTCCCTTCTTTATTTTGAAAGTTCAATGCAATGAGTCAATTAGTCAGGTGAAAAACCTTTAAACAGAAATACAAACACCACTTTAAGAGCAAGCACAAGTAGATACAATCAAGCAAACACAAGATTTAAATGACCGTAAACAGCATGTAACCACAGCAGGCATTGCTCAAATAAGTACAAGCTAGCAAGAGAAGGAATACATAAAGAGAAAGATGTTTTTTTTTTTTGGATGAAGTAAATTAGTGTCGAAAGAGATGATTTTTCAAAATTGACAGGGATCCAGCATTCCGGATGGGGGTGGGAAGATCATTCCAGCAGCCAGGAACGGTGAACGAGAATGTTCTGGAGAGTGATTTTGAGCCTCTCTGTGATGGTACCACGAGGCGTCGCTCACTAGCAGATCTCAGACTTCTGGAGGGGATGTAGATTCGTAATAGTGAGTGGAAGTAGGCGGGTGCTGGGCCTGTGACTGTTCTATATGCAAGCATCGATGTTTTGAACTTAATGCGAGCTGCAACTGGTAGCCAGTGCAAGGAGATAAAGAGAGGTGTAACATGCACTCTTTTTGGCTCGTTGAAGACTAGTCGTGCCGCTGCATTCTAAATCATTTACAGAGGTTTGATTGTGTTTGATGGAAGTCCAGCCAGAAGAGCATTGCAGTAGTACAGCCTAGAAATGACAAGGACCTGGACAAGATGTTGTGCAGCATGCTCTGTCAGAAAGGGCCTGATCTTTCTGATGTTGTGAAGTGCAAACCTGCAAGATCGGGCAGTCTTTCCAATGTGCTCTTTGAAGGTCAGCTGATCATCAAAGATTACACCAAGATTTCTGACCGAAGCTGATGGGGTAGTTGTAGAAGAACCTAGCTGGATGGTGAGATCATGCTGTAGAGTCGGAGTGGCATGGAAGACAAGAAGCTCAGTCTTTGCCAGGTTGAGCTGTAGGTGATGTTCTTTCATCCACGCCAAGATATCCGCCAGGCAGCCTGAGATCCGTGCAGCTATTGTTGGATCATCAGGTCGAAATGAGAGATACAGCTGTGTGTCATCAGCGTAGCAATAGTAGGAGAAACCATGTGCCTGTATGATGGGACCCAGTGATGTAGTGTATTTGGAGAAGAGGAGGGGTCCAAGAACTGACCCCTGAGGATCCCCAGTGACCAGTTGGTATGCTTTGGATACCTCCCCTCCCCAGGCCACCTCGAAAGACCTACCAGTGAGATAGGATTCAAACCAGCGAAGTGGAATCCCAGTGATGCCCAGTGATGAGAGGGTGGACAGGAGGATCTGATGATTGACAGTGTCAAAAGAGGAAGATAGATCTAGCAGAATGGGGATGATATTGAATGGGGAGGACTGATGATTTGGAATCGGCTTTTGCAATTCGCAGGGCTTCAGTGACTGAGAGTAGCACAGTCTCAGTTGAACATCCACTCCTGAAACCTGACTGGTTAGCATCCAGTTTGTTGTTCTGTGAAAGAAACAATGATACTTGATTGAAAACAACTCGTTCGAGTGTTTTTGCTCTGAATGGAAGGAGAGAGAGGTCTGTAGTTTCTTATAAGATAAGTGTTTAATGTAGGTTTTTTTGAGCAGTGGGGTTACCCGAGCCTGCTTGAACGCAGTGGGGAAGATGCCTGTGAGGAGAGATGTGTTGATAATATTTGTGAGTGCTGGTAAGAGTGTGGGAGAGATTGCTTGGAGAAGGTGTGAGGGGATTGGGTCTAGAGGACATGTTGTAGGATGGATGGAGAGGAGAAGTTTAGATACTTCTGCTTCAGTGAGGGGACAGAAGGAGAATATGGGAGTTTGAGCAGTGTATGTGGTTGGTTGGAGGTCCTGTGTGTGTGGAGGTGAGAACTGACTACTAATTGTTCTAGTTTTTTCTGTGAAGAAAGTGGCAAAGTCATCAGCTATTATAGAAGTGGTGGGAGGTGGTGGAGGGGGGACAGATGAGAGAATTAAATGTTCTGAAGAGATTATGTGTGTCTGGAGCGCTGTTGATCTTGTTGTGCAAATATGATGATTTGGCAGTGTGGACTTCAGCAGGGAAAGATGAAAGCAAAGAGTGATACTTACTCAGGTCTGACGGGTGTTTTGATTTGCACCATTTTCTCTCTGCTGCCCTGAGTTTGGTACGATGCTCACGAAGAACATCGGATAACCAGGAGTTAGAAGAGGCAGCTACAGCATTTAAAGTAAAGTATATATATATATATATATATATATTAGAGGTGGGCATAGATTAATTTTTTTAATCTAGATTAATTTTGGAATTAATCTAGATTAATCTAGATTAAAATGGCTCATTTGAATTCTGCCGAAGGCATTCAGAATATGTGAGCTACCCAAATAATGACTAAAAGTAAGTAAGCCCAAAATGTCGTTTTTTGTTATTATATTGAACTGAAAGCCATCTTATTATGCACAGTGTTGCACAGATTAAATTTCATGTAAATCATCCATGCTAACACACACGTCTTCTATTTTTTTTTTTAGAAATTTCACTCTCTATAGATATATTTTTCAAAGACGGAGTTTCTAAGTTTCTCGCTCAAGTTCACATGAGACCTAAAGCGCATCCTGTTTGCTTAAAAGCGCAACGTTTCGTTGTTATTCTGAGTGCACACAAATAAACGTAGAGTCTTTACAGATTCGAAAGATGTATTAGGCTACTTTTATCTGTATGACCAAAAATGACGGAGATTTTAAGAGCAAGTGAGCGCACCGGAGCCTGTCTTGCACCAAACGCGCTTCCACACAAACACTTCAATAGCGCACATTTCTCTAGGTTAACATCATATTGAGCGGCCATGTAAAGTTGCTACTACATACATCTTTCAGATGAAAAGCCATATTTGAGGTTGATGAATGATAGGTGAGCGTTTGGATGTCCTGCCCGATTGTATTACCACACAGACCAGCCGTTAACAATCTGTCCATCACGGACTGCGAGCCTCTAGTTCGAAGACTCGTTCTCGCCCCCTACAGTGCAATTCGGCTAGGTATACATCCGCGCTAAAATATCAGGGTGAAAGTCATCATAGCTTGCGTAGTATAGACCCAGCTCCCAACCCAACTTTGAGAATAGATTAACGGCGATATTTTTTTTATCGCCGTTAAGAGTCTCACGTTAACGCAGCACGTTAACGCCGATAACGGCCACCACTAATATATATATATATATATATATATTTGTATCATACTTAAAAATAAGCTTAAACTGCAAACCCGATTCCAAAAAAGTTGGGACACTGTACAAATTGTGAATAAAAAAGGGATGCAATAATTTACAAATCTCATAAACTTATATTTTATTCACAATAGAATATAGATAACATATCAAATGTTGAAAGTGAGACATTTTGAAATGTCATGCCAAATATTGGCTCATTTTGGATTTCATGAGAGCTACACATTCCAAAAATGTTGGGACAGGTAGCAATAAGAGGCCGGAAAAGTTAAATGTACGTATAAGGAACAGCTGGAGGACCAATTTGCAACTTATTAGGTCAATTGGCAACATGATTGGGTATAAAAAGAGCCTCTCAGAGTGGCAGTGTCTCTCAGAAGTCAAGATGGGAAGAGGATAACCAATTCCTCCAATGCTGCGGCGAAAAATAGTGGAGCAATATCAGAAATGAGTTTCTCAGAGAAAAATTGCAAAGAGTTTGAAGTTATCATCATCTACAGTGCATAATATCATCCAAAGATTCAGAGAATCTGGAAAAATCTCTGTGCGTAAGGGTCAAGGCCGGAAAACCATACTGGATGCCCGTGATCTTCGGGCCCTTAGACGGCACTGCATCACATACAGGAATGCTACTGTAATGGAAATCACAACATGGGCTCAGGAATACTTCCAGAAAACATTGTCGGTGAACACAATCCACCGTGCCATTTGCCGTTGCCGGCTAAAACTCTATAGGACAAAAAAGAAGCCATATCTAAACATGATCCAGAAGCGCAGGCGGTTTCTCTGGGCCAAGGCTCATTTAAAATGGACTGTGGCAAAGTGGAAAACTGTTCTGTGGTCAGACGAATCAAAATTTGAAGTTCTTTTTGGAAAACTGGGATGCCACGTCATCCGGACTAAAGAGGACAAGGACAACCCAAGTTGTTATCAGCGCTCAGTTCAGAAGCCTGCATCTCTGATGGTATGGGGTTGCATCTGGAAAGGCACCATCAATGCTGAAAGGTATATCCAAGTTCTAGAACAACATATGCTCCCATCCAGACATCGTCTCTTTCAGGGAAGACCTTGCATTTTCCAACATGACAATGCCAGACCACATACTGCATCAATTACAACATCATGGCTACGTAGAAGAAGGATCCGGGTACTGAAATGGCCAGCCTGCAGTCCAGATCTTTCACCCATAGAAAACATTTGGCGCATCATAAAGAGGAAGATGCGACAAAGAAGACCTAAGACAGTTGAACAACTAGAAGCCTGTATTAGACAAGAATGGGACAACATTCCTATTCCTAAACTTGAGCAACTTGTCTCCTCAGTCCCCAGACGTTTGCAGACTGTTATAAAAAGAAGAGGGGATGCCACACAGTGGTAAACATGGCCTTGTTCCAACTTTTTTGAGATGTGTTGATGCCATGAAATTTAAAATCAACTTATTTTTCCCTTAGAATTATACATTTTCTCAGTTTAAACATTTGATATGTCATCTATGTTGTATTCTGAATAAAATATTGAAATTTGAAACTTCCACATCATTGCATTCTGTTTTTATTCACAATTTGTACAGTGTCCCAACTTTTTGGGAATCGGGTTTGTAAATTCTAGCTGCTTTGTTTAAAAAATCCTTTCAAGCTGAAATACAGCCTGAACGATGACAACAATAACGCACAATAAATAACGTTAGTGATGATCCAATTCGTTTAACAGTTTATTTTACAGACTTTGTTTCTAAAGTCTTCCCCTTTTCCACAAAACACTTTGGTCTCTAGAAACCATGTCAGTTTCGGTTGAAAATCTTTCAAGTTCAAGTGTTAGCATTATAAACACTGAGTTAATACCAACATATGAAATTAAATTAAAGACAGAAAAATTAGGAATGTTGGACAATAAACATGTAACCGGAATATAACAGCTAGACAGTAAACTGTTTTTGAATTATTGTCTTATATTTATGCCTGTTAAAGAACGACTGTAAACAAACAAATATTTTTTTTCTGTAAAAATATACAAATAAAAACACACAGCCACTTTCTCCAAATTTGTTTAATTATTTAATTATGAAAGACACAGCAATGCATCATGTTCTAGAGATCATCATGTCTGAAGTGTGTACCAGGGGATTCAAACCTTGCTCTCTGTGTAAAACAATATATATTCCAGACCTAGTGGAGTAACGTTAATAGTAAATAACTATATAGTAAGTAATAAAAGTGTAAAGTTGCATAAGCTCATTCTAACTTAGTGGCATATCCATACAAATCATTATTATGGTTTCTATGGCTAGGATCTGCAGTTCCTAAAATGATTTATGACTAAAAATAGGTAAAGTTAGCAGGTGCTTAAGACAGCGCTAGGTCCCACTTCAAAGCACACAATGTTTTTTACACTTTTGTGAATAATTACCTGTCAGTGTATTTTGAGAAAACGATGCAAATTAAAGATTTTTTACTGTCACGTTGATAGTTTTTGCAGTGGATTGCCTAACATTGCATTTTGTATTCTACTTTGACTTCACTTCTGTTGTTATTCTGTCTATTTCTGTAACGTTGTTGAATTGAAATGTTCAGTCCAAAATGGTGGCCGCACTACTGAAGAGCCACCTAGTGGCTTTTACCCAAAATGTTTTGAAATTGCTACCCAATTTCGCCTCTTGGTATTCTATACTCTTTGATTATTAGTTCCCTCCTCTCGCCGCTTCACACTCCCGTCCAGCGGGTGGCGCTAAAACACATGTTTGTTTTCAAAACACCATTAAACCTCCAATGAAGAAGAAGTAGTTTCACATGGGGGGCAGATACATATTCACTTTTTGACATATGTAGAGCCTGCATGAGATCAGCAATAGATTATGGCTGCATAGTTTATGGTGCAGCTGCAAAAACATTACTTGAAAAAAATAATAGATTACAGTATGGAGCACTACCTGTATGCATTAGAGCTATTAAGTCGACCCCCATAAATGCAATACTTATCAGGTGAATTACCCCTGAAGTTAAGAAGAGAAAACCTTGCACTAGCTTAATGGATAAGATTGAAGGGAAGTGGAAAAAAGATTGACATTTCCAAAAGAATAACAGATCAGTTATCAGTATATACAGCAGAACCTGTGGCAGTCATCATTGCACTACAGTGGGTTGAAGAAGTCAAACCTGATAGGGTTACAGTATGCACAGATTCTTTGGCTGTCATGAAAAGTATACAGTCAATGACATCTGTCAGAGAAGACTTAATGATCAATCTTTATCACAGTTTGTTAAAAATTCATAGGGGTGGACAGTTCTGTTGGGTACCAGCACATGAGGTTGTAAAAGGGAATGAATATGCAGACAAATTGGCAAAAGAGGCTTTGTTAAAATAAATATCAATTCCAATTCCACTTGGGAAAGGTGAGGGAAAAGCAATAGTTAAGAGAAAAGGTATCGAAATATGGCATAAATGGTGGGAGGAAGACAAGAAAGGAAGGCGATATTATAAAATTCAAAAGTCTTTTAGAATTAAAAACCATAAAGAAAGGAACAGATGGGAAGATATTGTAATGACAAGATTGAGAGTGGATCACACAGGACTGAATAGCACTCGTTTTAATGGGGAAAAGGAATAGTGAGAACTGTGATAACTGGGGGGTTAAAGAAAATGCTGAGCATGTCATATTGGACTGTATTCTATATGAGGTGGAAAGACGGGTGTTGCAAAATAGGGTTCAGGAGGTAGGGCGTAAGTGGAACCTGACGGGGATATTAGGGTCAGAAGGAGAGGGAGAAGGGATGAGGATCTCCAGGAAAGCATTATTTAAATTCCTCAATTACACAGGGTTAATGAGAAGAATATGAGCAGTTAAAAGGACATGATGTTACACACTCTTGTACAGTAGGTGGCGGTATGCACCTACAACTTGTTTGCAATCCGCCATTAACCAAGAGAAGAAGAAGAAGTAGTTTCACAGCGTTCTCTATTGTTTTGTTGTGATGCTGGCTTAATACAAACGGTTAGAAATGTTGTCTCTGTAAATAGAGAAATACAGTTTTTGGATCAGGTCAACAAATACCTGTAATATTCTCACTCTCACAGTCATTATGTTTTGAAGCAAGCAGGAATATCTGCTGCTGTGAAGATGGTGTTTGTTAAACAAGAGAGTGAGGAGAACACGAGTGAACCAGAAACCTGGAGAATAAAACACGAGGAACCAGAAACCTGGAGAATAAAACACGAGGAACCAGAAACCTGGAGAATAAAACACAAGGAACCAGAAACCTGCAGAATAAAACACGAGGAACAAGGAGGTTGATGTTTATTCTTCATTGATTCTTAACTATCATTAAAATGTCTTAAATCCATGTTTCAAAGTTATTATGGAAATGTGACTGAACTGAGGATATTTAATTATTACTTTAATTAGACTTTATATTTGGAATCATAAAACTGCTGAACTCCGAGTGTGTGGGACTGAATTTGTGTTTACATTAGTAGAAGATTTTATTTAAAGTCGCTATAGGACTGTGGTTATTTAAATCATGTAAATGTCTCAGTAGAGCCTTATTTGCTTGTTCGTTACATTTCACTGTAAATCAGTAATATTTTTGCAAACAGACTTTTACTGTAAAGATATATTTGACCCTGGAGCACAAAAGCAGCCATAAGCAGCACAGGTAAAGTTGTAGCAATAGCCAAAAACAGATTGTATGGTTCAAAATGATCTATTTGTCTTTTATGCTAAAAATCTAGGATTTTAATAAAGATCACGTTCCATGAATATATTTTGCAAATTTCCAACCGTAAATATATCAAAACTGAATTTTTGATTAGTGATATGCAGTGCAAAGAACTTAATTTGGGCAAATTTAAAGGTGATTTTCTCAATATCTTGATTGTTTTGCACCCTCAGATTACAGATATATTCCAAGTAGCTTTATCTAGGCTAAATAATGTACTTTCCTAACAAATCATACACCAATGATAATTATATTTAAAAACGAAAATGACCTGTATGACTGGTTTTGTGCTCTAGGGTTACATATACCTGACAGCATTGTCACAACATGGTTTCTTATAGCTGATCTGTAATCAGTGATTTCTGAAGTGTAATATTCAAGTTCAGTCAGATTTTATTTGTATAAAAAGTGTTCAATGTTTTTTTTGTGTGTGTGTGTAAATCAAGCCAGTGACCAAACTAAACATTGTTTCTCTTAATGGCATGAATATAATGTTATTTCAATTGTTACTTTGCAGAAATCAATCAAAGAACAAACCCTGTTTGCTGGAGCTGTCAATTGGCACTTTTCCACTGCATGGCACGGTACGGTTCAGTACGGTTCACTTTTGCTGGGTTTTCCACTGGGTACAGTACCTGGTACCTGGTACGTTTTTAGTACCACCTCGGCCGAGGTTCCAAGCGATCCGTACCGTTACCAAAACGTGACGTGTAAACTTTACTGATCACTGATTGGCCGGAGAAAATCGTCATTACTGCATCACTGAACTTGCGACACGAGACCCAAAATAGACCCGCTAGATTTAAAATGAACAAACGCACCTTTTTGTATCAACCAAAATAGTTGTTTTGTTCCTGTTGAGGAAGTACAGACGTTCGAGGAGCGGATCCAGCGAGAGCTTGATGGGGCGACGCGGAATGAAAAAGCCTTATGTATATACTTTTAGCCCTTTTTATATTTTTAGAGTATGTTTTCTGTTTATATTTTTACCTTTGTATCTGTGTTTTGCTTCAATTAAAGACAATCTGATCAAATAAGTGTACCTCTAAACTATATAAAAAATGTATTATTGTATGAGCATGTAATGAACGTCTTGAAAAAGACAAATGATTAATGCCATGATGATACAAACCAAAACATAAATAAAAAACAGAGAATGCATTGTACATTTTGAAATATTCAAAAGTTTATTGATAATTCACTTTACAGAACATTCTACATGAATATTTAACTATTCGAGTAACGCAGTACACGAACATCTCTGCCCTCCTCCTCTACAGTCTGTGGCACTGCCACCACAGTCTCTGCTGCTGGGGGTAAATCCCAAGCATTCTCATAGGCCTCTCCATTGCTGTTAAAAACATCCGCATGCCGAGAATGAAAAACACAATTCTATCGATATGCTCCTTTGTTGTGTGTTTGTTTGTGGCGCGTTTACGATGATGTCACAGCAGTCGATGCGGTGCAACTATAACGACACGTGAATAATCCCGTCCACTCTTAAGCGGTACTAAACTGCAGTGGAAACGCAAACCGATCTGTGCCGTAACGAGCCGTGCCGAAGCGAGTCGTCCCACGCAGTGGAAAAGCGCCAAATGTGTTGTGTTTCTTTACAAAATGACATCGCCATCTACTGGCCTGGCAGTTTTGACATAGTTTTTGTCTATACACAAACATTTTATCCTTTTATTTTTTTAATCTTTATAATGATTTAATTTTAGGCCTGATGAAAATGAAAGAAGAAAGACAAGATCTGAATGAGGTGGAGGAGAAACATCAGGATCCGGAAGATCGTGATGTCAATGGAGAAAAATCAGTGAGATGCAGCATTCAAATAACAGACGTCAAAAGGCCTTTCAGCTGCTCTCAGTGTGGAAAGACTTACAAACATAAAAGAAGCCTAATGAATCACATGAGAATTCATAGTGAGGAAAAGCCTTTCAGCTGCTCTCAGTGTGGAAAGTCTTTCACGTGTAATAAAAATCTTAAGGATCACATGTTAATTCATGCTGGAATGAAGCATTTCAGCTGCTCTCAGTGTGGAAAGCGTTTTACACAGAGAGGAAGCCTTAAGAATCACATGAGAATTCATACTGGGATAAAGCCTTTCAGCTGCTCTCAATGTGGAAAGAGTTTTACACAGAAAGGAAGCGTTAACAATCACATGAGAATTCATACTGGGATAAAGCCTTTCAGCTGCTCTCAGTGTGGAAAGTCTTTCACATGTAACCGAAATCTTAAGGATCACATGTTAATTCATGCTGGAATAAAGCCTTTCAGCTGTTCTCAGTGTGGAAAGAGTTTTACACAGAGAGCAAGCGTTACGAATCACATGTTAATTCATGCTGGGATAAAGCCTTTCAGTTGCTCTCATTGTGGAAAGAGTTTTACACAGAAAGGACAACTTCAAAATCATTTGGTAACTCGCACTTCAGAAAAGTCTTTCAGCTGCTCTCAGTGTGGACAGAGTTTCATATGTAAAGGAATCCTGAGGGATCACATGTTAATTCATGCTGGGATAAAGCCTTACAACTGCTCTCGGTGTGGAAAGAGTTTTACACATAAAGCATGCCGTAAGAGGCACATGTTAATTCATACTGGGAAAAATCCTTTCTCCTGCACCCAGTGTGGAAAGACTTTTAGAGATAAATCAAACCTTAAGGATCACATGTTAATTCATACTGGGATAAAGTCTTACAGCTGCTCTCAGTGTGGAAAGAGTTTTACACACAAATCAAGCCTTAAAAGGCATATGTTAATTCATACTGGGAAAAAGCTTTTCACCTGCTCTCAGTGTGGAAAGACTTTTACACAGAAAGGACTCTGCAAAGTTCATTTGGTAACTCACTCTTCATGAAAGCCTTTTACCTTTTAAAGAGTTGAAGTAAATTACTGTTTTTTTCTGAATGGTGGGTGTCATCTACTGGGTCACCTTAAGAATGTGTCCTCTCTCCTTTATTATTTATCTTGTACACAAATGACTGTAAGTGTAGTTATAGAAATAGGCATATTATACAATTTGCTTATGATTCTGTAATCATTAGCTTAATGAGTGAGGAGGACTCGTGTAGTTGATTATTTTTTTTATATGGTGTCAGAATACTTTCTTAAAACTTAATAGATCGCTAATAGTTATGCCCCCAACATTTGCATATACCCGCATATTTGCATATGTTTAAGGCCAGCCAAACCTGCACAGCCGAATCATCAGAAGTTCGGCAGGTATTGTAAAGACACAAGCGAGGATAATAGCGAAAATGGCAATCATGAAAATAAATGTTATGTTCCAGTAGAGCTGCTCAATTAATCAAATGCAATTGTCATGCGCATCATATCAGTAAAGTCAGTTCTGTAATCAGTAGTAAATCTCCATCACCTGCTTTCAGATAGAGCAGCATTAAATACACAAGGCCATAGTTCACAGAGAAGCTACGCAATATCGCGTTCATAATCGCAGACGATATAATCGCACAATTTTGAAATCGTTCTGTGAAAATGATAGCTGTTTGCGTAGCTTCTCTGTGAATTACGGCTCTGTGCTCAAATGCTGCTCCATCTGAAAGCATGTGAAAAATAATACCACATTTAATAACATTTTTACTCCAAACTCACTTCATTACGTCAGTCGAGTGTTTGAAAAATCCTTCTGTGAGATGAAGTGTGTAGCACTTGAGTGGACAGGCCCACTTTAGCATGGACTCTCACACATCAAAGGAACACAATACGTATATTTTGTTTAACATTTGCGAGTTATAAAAATCAACAAACTCCAATAATGGCACCGCTCCGTCTGGAGGACGCCTTTGCTAATCCCTGTAAAAGACACAGGAAGGGAGAGATTTATAGAGCCACATCCTTGAGCAAGCTAGTAACTGACCTTTGCTCCCAGATCCACTTAGAAACAGAACTTCAACGTTGTTCCTGACTGGCTTACCATAAATAACGTTAAAGTAAAGCAACAGTACAAAGAACGGTGCATCTGGAAAATGTTAAAGCGACAGACACTCCCGGGATCCCCTGATACTTTAGCGCCTAAATGTATGATTTAATCAACAACAAGGGATATACGTTGATGCAGACGCTCAACAGATCTCCATGGAAATGACATTAGGACACCTCCAGTTTCTCTGTTGCATTCCAGAAAAATGTATCTCTCTCCCGTTCTTGTGCAAACAGGGAACGAGCAGACTGTTGTGGACTTTATGCTAAAAGACAGTTAATGGTTCCTGCTACTATTGTAGCAACATACTGTGTAGTGGAACCTATGGTATTCTTATTAACCTATGATGCATTACTGTTCCCTGTAAAGTTATAACTAGTATTTAGTTTCATGCAGATGGTCATGATAAATACGAATCAGTGGTGCAACAGATTTGGTGCTATTATAAATGGGTAAACATGTGATAACACTTTACATAAGTATTAAACCCTTAGAATTCTCCACATGGAAGATCACAGAGTAGATTAGGTATATCCAAAAGGAACAATATGGGCGGGGCTCCGCCCCACAAGAACAATCTGATTGGGACAGCCGCCCGTGGGTGGACCCAAATCGGGCTGTTTAAAATGAACACTTTTAGCTTTAGATTATTTTGCTCTCACTCGCTACTTGCTGGAAGCTTCGTCTTCACTGGTCGCGCTGGAAGCGCGCGATCACCACCTTACAATCAGGCTGACCATCTAAAGAATTCAAAGACTTCGTTAAAGCCATAAGAATTTTAACAAACTTCCCAACACAACTTCCCAACACATCACATCAAAAAGGAGCCAGGCAACCGCCAATCACGAGAGGGGTTCCCCAGTGACACCACGCAAGGACGTCAGCCGCTGGAGGTTCCCAGAAACACGTGTAAACACCAGCTGTCCATCTCAACTTAAAGCAAGTTGACCGAAAAAATCTCTACTCCTACTGAACTGATGAATTGATCTGTATGCAGAAAAGATAGCAAAGTCTCTGCTGTGATCTTCCTCTAGTTAAAGTTACGAGATAGCAAAAGAGTACTAGCTTTAATTTTTCTTCTAACCACAAAACTCCTGATATGTGTGTGTATGTGTTTTATTACGTTTAGTACATGTATTGTAGAATAACACTTAGCAAATAAACCTTGTTTCATTCATAAAGAATGATGTCTTGGGCTGTGTGATTTTCAAGTTTTAAACTATTTGCAAAAGATTATGTTACCTAGTTTAAATTGGATAAAGTACCAATTTTGTTTGTTTTATCGTTGGTAACGAAGTAAGATAAACAAAATTGTTAAAGATATACTGATGTTAATGGTCGCTAGATGAGTCGTTAATAAAGTATAAATCATAAGTTAAAGATTAATATCACTTCAATCAAAGCAATATTGAATCTTTAATAAATGATTCCCCAAAGCTGAAATAATAGCTTCTAAATTTATTACACGTGGCTTCTTACACAGAATAAGATCACAGAGCCGAGCTTCACAGACAAGATGCGCATGTCAATCGCAGCTTTTGCCTAATCACGATTGCGATTTATTTTCGATTAATCGAGCAGACCTATGTTCCAAGCTGTGCAGGGAATGTGAAGCGCAGGGATGGGTTGGTATCGGTATTGGTGACGACTCTGTGTCCACGGTTCCTCCCGAAAGTGATTTCAGACAGACCTCTAGGCATCATAACGATTTAATAATCTACAACAAGAGGGGTTTGCTGATAACCAAGCAAACATTTAATTACCAAAGTGGTGGAAAACTTCCATATCTGTTATTAAATATGAGACAGAGAGTGAAAAAACAGAGACACTCTGTAAGTGAGAAAGACAGAAGACAACCCTGCTGAAAAAAAACTGCTAAAACCAGCCTAAACTGGTTGGCTGGTTTTAGCTGGTTTAAGCTGGAAATGAAAATCAAATCAAATGAAAGATCAAAGTATAAACAGTACAGATCATTGTTTTACAGGCTTCTTTGATCGTATTTATTAAGGGTGTGTTGTGAACTCTGTTCTTCTAAAGTGTAGAAAACTCAGAAGAGAAGACCAGGAGACTTCGGATTGGATCGTCAGCAGAATTTCTTTATTCTAATGACATGTCTTGTTATCTGTAGTCATCGAAAATCTCATCTTAAGTCATTTTTACAGGGTATCTTTATAGGCAGGATTGGAGGAGGGACTTTTTGAGGTTGAGACAAAACATCAAATAAACATACATCTGAGGGCAATAAACCTAACGAATCCACATCTGGCCAGGACAAAGTCATTTGCAGAACAAAGGTAAAATCTCTCAGTAGTCTGACTCATTGATCTTTACCATTATCATCGAGACAAAAGGCACAGCTGTCTCGAGCTCAAATGGTCAGGAAGCGATCTCAAACACCTGAATTTCCTGATACACTTCCTGACTAAGAAAGTATCTAAATTAAACATTTAAAATAAAATGTGTAATCCTTCAATTCCCCCTTTGAGAGTTCTAATAACTCTCACAAAATACAAATTTAGACACTTAAAAGTTAATTCTTGTAACTTGTAATCGTTACATGTTCTGTGTTGCTTATATGTAATTGCATGCTGACACAGAAACAAACCATGCAATTAGGGTCCGTGAAGTTCTTACGGGTAATAATCTTTTCTGTTTGGAACTGTCATTTCCTCGTGAGAGGTGGGAGTCATTTGCTGAAAAGTTTCCGAAACATGAAGAATTATCTTCGGTCATCTGGTGTAATTTTGCTGAAAGATCAAGAGTACGAAAATCTTGATCATGTTGATGGATGACTGAAGTTCCCGAATGTGAGTCTCTGCGTTGTGTATTTTTTTTTCTTCTTTCTTCTTTCTTTTCTCTTTCTTGTGTGATAGTTGGCTCGGCAATGGGTCTAGTTGTCTTCTAGAGGTTGTGGTTTCAGCCGCAGGTGAGAAGGGTGGTGCATATGGATCTCAGGACAGCCATCAGGTGGTATCTGCACAGAGGAAGAAAGAAACACAAACAAGAGAGACCAACGGCACAGAGCAGTATTTGTAGAGTCTGCATACATTAGGGTTGTATCCTCTGTTCAAAATATAGTCTGCTATGGTTGTTCCTTCTTTCCCTATTTCTCAATTCCTGCGACACCTAAAGAACAGTGAGGAAAGGATGGACTAATGGAGGGGAAAGGCCTATGAGGAAATCTTCACCACAGGGTTGGCCCCCGAAGCCTGTTGCTTTCGGTTCTTCCCTGGGCTCCTCACTGGTTCTTGTGTCTGCCCTATCCTATCCCTGCAGGGGGAGGAACAACCTTACAATGTGACTCATGAGTCCAAGTTTTCCTTCCCTGACACAATACTGCAGCTGCTGTAATCAACATCACTTGATGTGGTCCATACCACTTAGGCTCTAATGGCTTGTTTTTGAATGCCTTTATCATGACCCATTGACCTGGGACGATTGTGTGTCCACCTTCTGGTGGAGTCTGCCAACACGACTCAACTCTCTCTTTGGCACTCTGCACTGCCTTTGTGAGGTTTTCACAGTAAGCGATCAGGGCATCTGAAACAATGTGCACATCAGCATTTCTAAGATCAACCTGTCCTGATGCTTGTGGCCTATAGGGACAGTGAAGGTTCCACTTAATCTTCAACATTCTAGACACTTCCTTGACTACCTGTCCTGTGAAGTGGCTACCTTGATCTGAGTCAATGCAATCTGGTAATCCCCATCTGGGAATGAAATCAGTGACAAGACATTTAGCAGTATGTGCAGCTGTAGCACCTGTTGGATAAGCTTCTACCCATCTTGAGATCAATGTTCTTCTAAAATCAGTTAAATGTGTGCGTGCTGCCGGTAAACTCTGAGATAGTCTCTCTATATCTTTAGGACATAAAGCGTTGGCAACAGTTTGTATTTGCACAACAGAAGAATTGGGAGGAACACTATCAGTTTCCTCAACATTGACTGAATTTACAGGCACATCAGTTCCTGATTGGAGAGCTACATCTGTTTCAGAGAATGCTTGTAAATCAGGGTAAATTTTATAAATTTTTTGGGTTCAACTGGTAAAGGGATTTTAGACGGGTTATTTTCTTTTCTTATTGAGTTTAAGATGGGTCCAGGTTAATAATTTTACAACATAAGTTTTAAAATTTCTTAGAATAATTTTTTTTACTTTCGCAATTTGTGGGATAATTCAATTCCTTATTTTTTTTTTCATGGAATTAGGTATTTTCCCTAAACAATGTGTTAATTCTATCTGAAGCAGATCTAACCAAGGGTTGGAATTTTAACCCTTTTGTAGTTTTTTGTCCAAAACAAAAAAACATTTAACAGGGGACATTTAAAAAAAAATTAATAATTTTAATTAAATTCCAAACTTATTAAAATTTGCAAAAAACGAGGATTAAATTTTAGCACAAATGTAATTCCCCAAAAGAGATAATATTTGCAAAAAGCCCAAAACCTCCGGAAAGAACGAATAAATTTCTCTTAAAAAAAAATTTAGGGTTCCCTTAAAAGGAATAACTTTCCCCTAAAAAGAAGGATATTTTCTTAATAATATTTAAGGAAAAAAAAATTGGGAAATAATTCTTGAAAGAGGATAACCTTTTGAGTGATCCAAAATTTCCTAAAGAAAGGGTAAATTTAAATAAAAAAGAGAAAATTACAAATAAACTTAAATTTAAAAAACCCAAAGTAAATTTTTTCAAAGGCAAGGGCGGGGTTTTTTGGAAACTTTGAAGGGGTTTTAAAAAAAGGGGTTTTAAATTTTTAGTTTGATTTTTTGTTCCCAAAAAGGACTTTGTTTATTGGGGTTGGGAAGGGCCCTTTTAGGGGTTTTTTGGGAATTGTTCTTTAAAGGTTGAAATTTTAAAAAAAAATTAAATTTTTAAAAAAAAAAATTTTTGGGTCCAAAACAAAGGGTTTTCCCAAAATTTTAGAAAGGGGGGAAAAAGGGGGAAAAAATTTTTTAACTCTCTTAAAATTGGAAAGGAAAAAGGGGGGGAACAAAAAAAATTTCCCAAAAGATTTTGTTTTTTTTTTTAAACCCCAAAAAATCCAAATTGGGAGGGTTTTTGTAACCAAAATTTGGGGAAAAAATTTAAAAAAATTAAAAAAAATGGTTCTTTTCAGTAAATAATTTGAAGTGTGTAGCACTTGAGTGGACAGGCCCACTTTAGCATGGACTCTCACACATCAAAGGAACACAATACGTATATTTTGTTTAACATTTGCGAGTTATAAAAATCAACAAACTCCAATAATGGCACCGCTCCGTCTGGAGGACGCCTTTGCTAATCCCTGTAAAAGACACAGGAAGGGAGAGATTTATAGAGCCACATCCTTGAGCAAGCTAGTAACTGACCTTTGCTCCCAGATCCACTTAGAAACAGAACTTCAACGTTGTTCCTGACTGGCTTACCATAAATAACGTTAAAGTAAAGCAACAGTACAAAGAACGGTGCATCTGGAAAATGTTAAAGCGACAGACACTCCCGGGATCCCCTGATACTTTAGCGCCTAAATGTATGATTTAATCAACAACAAGGGATATACGTTGATGCAGACGCTCAACAGATCTCCATGGAAATGACATTCCCATGACCTTAGGACACCTCCAGTTTCTCTGTTGCATTCCAGAAAAATGTATCTCTCTCCTGTTCTTGTGCAAACAGGGAACGAGCAGACTGTTGTGGACTTTATGCTAAAAGACAGTTAATGGTTCCTGCTACTATTGTAGCAACATACTGTGTAGTGGAACCTATGGTATTCTTATTAACCTATGACGCATTACTGTTCCCTGTAAAGTTATAACTAGTATTTAGTTTCATGCAGATGGTCATGATAAATACGAATCAGTGGTGCAACAGATTTGGTGCTATTATAAATGGGTAAACATGTGATAACACTTTACATAAGTATTAAACCCTTAGAATTCTCCACATGGAAGATCACAGAGTAGATTAGGTATATCCAAAAGGAACAATATGGGCGGGGCTCCGCCCCACAAGAACAATCTGATTGGGACAGCCGCCCGTGGGTGGACCCAAATCGGGCTGTTTAAAATGAACACTTTTAGCTTTAGATTATTTTGCTCTCACTCGCTACTTGCTGGAAGCTTCGTCTTCACTGGTCGCGCTGGAAGCGCGCGATCACCGCCTTACAATCAGGCTGACCATCTAAAGAACTCAAAGACTTCGTTAAAGCCATAAGAATTTTAACAAACTTCCCAACACAACTTCCCAACACATCACGTCAAAAAGGAGCCAGGCAACCGCCAATCATGAGAGGGGTTCCCCAGTGACACCACGCAAGGACGTCAGCCGCCGGAGGTTCCCAGAAACACGTGTAAACACCAGCTGTCCATCTCAACTTAAAGCAAGTTGACCGAAAAAATCTCTACTCCTACTGAACTGATGAATTGATCTGTATGCAGAAAAGACAGCAAAGTCTCTGCTGTGATCTTCCTCTAGTTAAAGTTACGAGATAGCAAAAGAGTGCTAGCTTTAATTTTTCTTCTAACCGCAAAACTCCTGATATGTGTGTGTATGTGTTTTATTACGTTTAGTACATGTATTGTAGAATAACACTTAGCAAATAAACCTTGTTTCATTCATAAAGAATGATGTCTTGGGCTGTGTGATTTTCAAGTTTTAAACTATTTGCAAAAGATTATGTTACCTAGTTTAATTTGGATAAAGTATCAATTTTGTTTGTTTTATCGTTGGTAACGAAGTAAGATAAACGAAATTGTTAAAGATATACTGATGTTAATGGTCGCTAGACGAGTCGTTAATAAAGTATAAATCATAAGTTAAAGATTAATATCACTTCAATCAAAGCAATATTGAATCTTTAATAAATGATTCCCCAAAGCTGAAATAATAGCTTCTAAATTTATTACACGTGGCTTCTTACACAGAATAAGATCACAGAACCGAGCTTCATAGACAAGATGCGCATGTCAATCGCAGCTTTTGCCTAATCACGATTGCGATTTATTTTCGATTAATCGAGCAGACCTATGTTCCAAGCTGTGCAGGGAATGTGAAGCGCAGGGATGGGTTGGTATCGGTATTGGTGACGACTCTGTGTCCACGGTTCCTCCCGAAAGTGATTTCAGACAGACCTCTAAGCAGCATAACGATTTAATAATCTACAACCAGAGGGGTTTGCTGATAACCAAGCAAACATTTAATTACCAAAGTGGTGGAAAACTTCCATATCTGTTATTAAATATGAGACAGAGAGTGAAAAAACAGAGACACTCTGTAAGTGAGAAAGACAGAAGACAACCCTGCTGAAAAAAAACCCAGCTAAAACCAGCCTAAACTGGTTGGCTGGTTTTAGCTGGAAATGAAAATCAAATCAAATGAAAGATCAAAGTATAAACAGTACAGATCATTGTTTTACAGGCTTCTTTGATCTTATTTATTAAGGGTGCAATAATTCTGACCACGACTGTAAGAATGAGAACTGATATGTGAGATCCCACATGCATACTTGCACTCTATCCAGTGATAAACACAACATGTGGCCCTTGACCCATTTTATTTGACATAGAATTCTGACATGATCGTGTCATTATTAATCAATCGACGTATAACACCACCCTGAAATTACTTATCACTGTAGGAATATGGTTTTGGCGAGAAATATACGCAGAACCTGGTTTTACTAATTGCGACATGTTCCTGGATCAACATCTTTGTTGACCCTGGAACAACATTGTTATTAACCAATCAGATTTCGAGAACAAGTTTATAATTTTTGTGTAGTTTAGGCTTACAATCAGTGTTTGGTGCTTGTATATCAGTGTCATTCATCTATCATTTCCTCTGATTTTAGGGATTACTAATGGTTAAGGTTAGGTGTAGGTGTAGGGAAATGGTCAAGATTAAATTTTGGGATTAAAATGTTGTTCCAGGGTCAACAATATATGTTGACCCAGGAACACATCTAACTCAGAAAAATCAGGACGTGCAGAAATATACAGTGGCTAATTTTTTTTATGAGAGTTATTATTTAACATTCAATATTCTAGGCTAAATTAGAGGGATATAAGTCACTTTTATGGATGTTTCTTTACAAACTTCGTAGTTTTTTTTTTGAAAGATATACCAAAACAAATGAAAATACCACAGTTACATTTGTATAAAGTCTTTAATATTATTTAAATATTTAATACATATTTAAGGAAAAAAAAATATGAAATAATATGATTAAATTAATATTACTGAATTTTCTGGGGGGAGAAAAATGTCCCTGCATAATTCTGGTATAAAATGAGCCTGTGAAGTTCTTCATTTGTGATTTGTAGAATAGGATTTATACACCTGTGTAAGAAGGCCCGGCTGGAACGATCCAATGACGGCAGTCGTTCCGCGGGTGAAGGGCTTTGCGTGTTACAGTCTTTCCTTTTCACGACACAACAAGAACATTAAAATGGAACACTTCTTCTTATATATTTTATCTCGTTATTTCATCTGACTCCATAAATGAAAAGGTTTTAATGATATCTGTGCATCATTAAAATATGAAAACGAATGATTGATTATTCTTTTCAACTCTGTTTAATACTTTACCCGCTGAGATGTAGGGAAACTATATCGCTCAGAGGCCCTGTTTTTCACAGGTCTCACGGACACAATCTCGTCAGGCCCGGTCGTCAATCAGAGGTAATTATGGTTATGTATCTAAGATTTGCCGTCAATGCACACGTACACAATCATAGACATGGATAACCCCTTGGAGCCCCCTCAGAACTTGAGTTCAATTGTTTACTTCAGTAAAGGTTTTTGGCCATTATCAGGTATGTTAGTAGGTCAATGTACAACACTCGTAATAACTTTGGATTTGTCAAATCCTTGTTTAAAGTAACATTAAATCAAAAGTCAGAGGTATGGGCGTACCCGAATTTAGTCTGACCAGACGGCGTTCGCCGTCCCTAAATGGAATTAACCCGCCCCTGCATCCGAAGTACACTTGAAAAGACGCCGGGTATTAGCCGTCGCTAAAACTGACGCAGGCTTGCGGAAATATACGAATCCGCTACTCTAATAGGGAGAAAGCAATCTTTAGAGGCAGTCAGAATAGAATCAAACGTTACAATTTATTAACCAGGTAATCGAAGCAATAATTCAAATCTCCAATGTTACAAGAATAGAATCATCAGTTAACAATACTACCTGGCAAATGAAAACTACACACAGCGATTTGTGCGGGCAGTCAGCCTACAGACTCCTGGAAATGAAACTACACATCAAGTGATCTTGTGTGGGCAATCGACTTACTGACGCCCAGAACTATTGTGTCACCACTTTCCTTATATACCCAGTTATAATTCAATAAACTCACCAAAGTGGTTTGGTGCTTGTATATTAGTGTCATTCATCTATCATTTCCTCTGAATTTTAGGGATTACTAATGGCTCCTGAGTATAGGTGTAGGTGTAGGGAAATGGTCAAGATTAAATTTTGGGATTACAGGAGGTGTTGTTCCAGGGTCAGACAGATATATGTTGGACCCAGGAACACATCTAACTCAGAAAAATCAGGACGTGCAGTAATACTACAGCTGGCTCATTTTTTATGAGAGTTCTTATTTAAGCTTTTCAATTATTCTAGGCTAAATTAGAGGAGATATGAGTCCACTTTTATGGATGTTCTTTACAAACTTCGTAGTTTTTTTTTTTGAAAGATATACCAAAACAAATGATCCACAGTTACTTTTTGTATATATTACATTGCATGGATTATTTCAGTGAATATTTAGGTGATGAGGGGAGGGTGGAAATGGTGACTGCAGCAGGTCCATCGTGCGGACCGTCAGCACAGGGTGTGAATACTCCAGTGTGCTGCGTCCTGGATGTTGCTGCTATATGCAAGAGATAGCTCCCTGTTGATTACTGGTATAACCATGAGCCTGTGACAGTTCCTTCATCTAGTGATTTGGCCCAGACATTCTGGCACCGGGCTATACACCTGCAATGAAGATTTTGAGAAGGTGTAAGTGTTTCGTTGTGTTTGTGAGAGAGAAAGAAACTAAATACAAGATTTCAACTCCTAAAATATTTTCTTTAGGGAAATATTCTCTATAAATTATACTGTCACAAGTGCTCAGTTTTGCTACAAAAATACTAGATACAACAGATGTACTGAATGCAAATATAACAAAGGGACATAAATCAACTGATTATTCAGGGATCCAAACTTATCACCTTTAAGTGAAAATTGTAATTTTGAACCCCAAATAGATAATTTACGTGATTAGTGTAGACCCAACGAGTTTTTGAAAATGTGAGTAGTAAGTAGCGAAAATATTGATTCAATTTAGGTACCTGTTGAAATAAACTGCTTTCAAGCGCTCCTGTGCGTGTATTTGTGCTTTGAAATTGGTAAAATGTGCTTGGGAGAATAATATAATGTAAATTCTGCCAAAAAAAAAAAAAAAGCATGAACACAGAAGTTTGATAACACCCATCATCATTAACAACTACAGGTAAATAACTTCACTAGCGCACATAATATCTAAATCACATTTTTGGAAAGGCGGGGCTTAGTGCACCTGTCAATCTACATCCCTTCCAAAAGTCTAAGATCTGCTAGTGAGCAAAGCCTCGTGGTACCATCACAGAGAGGCTCAAAATCACTCTCCAGAACATTCTCGTTCACCATTCCTGGCTGGTGGAATGATCTTCCCACCCCAATCCGGAATGCTGGATCCCTGTCAATCTTCAAGCAACAACTGAAAACGCTTCTCTTTCAACACTACTTGACTTCATCATCATCAAAAAAATTAAATAAAAATAAATTATATATCTTCATCTTTCTCTTTACCTTTCTCTCCTTCCCTTGCTAGCTTGTATTTATTTGAACAATGCCTAAGACTTGGTGTTAGGAGCACTTCCTCTGTCTGTTTGCCTCTTCGAGATTAATCGCTTTATGTATTCCCCAATTGTAAGTCACTTTGGATAAAAGCGTTTGCAAAATGACTAAATGTAAATGTAAATGTCAATCATCACCATGACGCAGCATGAATGAAGCGAGCGAGAGACTTGTCCCGGGAGCGAGAAATAATCTCCTTTTGTGTGTTATTGTGTGCATCTGTGACTAATTGTGAGTACCCGCTCTGCTCTATAGACTATTCTTGTTAATCCTAATAATCAGATCTGTGACATTGTGGTATTTGTCTGCTGTTCGCGTTTGACCGTGTGAAATTAATGTAAAGCTATGCCAACGCATTCAGCGCACGCACGAGCTGTGTTTACAAATATGATATCACTAATCGTATTATCATCCTGTTCCGTACATGTTTATTCATATCATCATGCTGCTATATTGGGAATTATTACTGTGAAGTTTATATAAGAATACTTAATTGTTTTGATTTGTGATATTCAATAAACCCCTTTTGATTAAAGTTGACTGCCTGATCCACTCCTGTGTTCTGATCGGCACACCAAGAGGAAGGCTAGAGAAATCAGAACCACCTTAGAATACAATCCTAGTTCAACTCCACTACAAAATTGGTCCTTCGAGCCGGATTATCAGCCATTGCTCCTGGATACAATGGATCTATCAGCCCAAATATGCAACCAGAAGAGGTGAGTTCTAAAGGTGCCAGACCTAAACGTCATGTTCGCCCTCCGTTTACC